>ML783240.1:360498-372063 GCA_009831015.1 Picea engelmannii | reverse complement strand
GCCCCCTTTCAATCGTTTCAGCCATACGCCTTATCCTCTCGCGAGGTTGCGTGTGGCACGATTTTCCTCGCACTGATCAGGCCTGACGTCCCTACGGATGGGCGGTTCACCATCCCATCCCTCATCAAGACATCCGCCTACCATTCTGTGAGCCATTAATTTTCAGGGCCAGCGAGCCGCTTTTGGTTCTCCGGGCCAATGGAGTCCAAATACAGTATTAAATTCTCAGTGGAAGTTAACGCCCCTTTTTCAAGGTGCCCTCCACCACCATCGTGGTCTCTTTTCCGCACATCCCCTCTCAGCAGTTCTGCAATAAATTCAAACTATCATTTACATTCATTGACCTCTTCCTGCAGGTCCATTTACAACATATATTCATACTTATGAGTTTTGCCATAGTCCTTGGCCAGTTCAGTTATATTTACAATTTGGGGGAAACAGGGTGTTACATTCTATCTGGGTGACGACAAATTCTACTTCCTGCAAGGTTATTGGAGACATCAGGGTCTCATTTTGATCGTTTGTTATGAGGCGAGGGATGTGATTGACCACTTGGTGTATTGCTTCATCTCTATCAATATTGGATTCAATTAAAAGGTCTCCATAGAAGGAGATGAGTTCATGCTCAATTTCCTTATGTGTCTCTATTCTTGTACCATCAAAATTTTTAAGGGAGGTTATTGTATTGTGCATTTTATGTTGTATGGTGGAACGATGGAATAATGTTTTGTTGTGTTTCCCTTCTTTTAGCCAGTTGATTTTTTATTTCCATTTCTAGACAATTTCCTCTTTCCTGCAGCATTCTTCAATTTGTGATTGGAGATCTGCTTCCTTTTTCATTCGTTCCTTTTTTTGAACTTCATTTATTGTCTATAGTTGCAGCTATTCCATTTCCTGATCCATACTAGTTTTGGTTGTGAAGATGTTCTAAAAAGTGCTTTTGTTCCACTTTTTCAGGTTGTGTTTTAGATGCTTGAGCTTTTGTTGAAGCAAATACAACTTTGAGTTGCCTGTAATTCGAATGTTAGTCCACCAATACTTGACCGTTTCCATGAAATATGGATGAGAAACCCAAAAATTCTCAAATTTGAAGGACCTTTGGGTGGGATTTTCTCTTCTATGTCATATCAAGCATATGGGCCAACGGTCTGATCCAAATGATGGAAGAATGGATACCACTAGATCACTGTATGAAGTATCTATATCCTTAGAAATGAGGAATCGATCTTGACAAGAAGCTATTTGGTTTGAGCCTCCTCTCTCATTGTTCCAAGTATAGATCCCATTGGAGGTTTCTAGATCTATCAACTCGTTGTCCTCAATGAATTCTTTGAAGTTGATGACCTCTTGAGTCAGAGATTTCCATCCTCCCTTTTTCTCTTAAAGGGTGGTGATTACATTAAAGTCGCCTCCCAGGATCCAAGGCTGCTAAGGGAGGAGTTGCTTGTACTAATCCAAGTATTCAAGCATTATGAATTTTTGGTCTGGGATTTGAGGGCCATAGACATTCGTGAGGTTTCCATGACTGTCGGTGCCTGAAAGGGGGAAAGATGTTGAGAGGGTGTTCTTGGTGGCTACAAAATCATTGAGGGTTACCTCGAAGGGGTTCCAAACGATTTCCAGGCCACCCAATGCTCCTACTGCATCTACAAATGATGCTTTGTTTCCTTTCCAAAGACGAGCCATTCAATTCTCTAAAGTGTTGTTGCTACACTTTGTTTCTTGGATCATTATAATAGAAGGATTTTCCTGAAGGATTTTTCTGAGGATCATTCTATGCTCGGTAGGGCCATTTATGCCTCGAACATTCCATGCGATGAGCTTCATTGAGAACTAGGAATGTGAGAAGGGAAAAACTCTTTTAGTTAGGAATATTGCCATGATTCAACCAGCCTGGTGCCCAAAGTATTGATACGTTGCATATCCATCTTGGCCATTCTTTTTAATGTCCTTCACTGCTCTTTTCAGATCTTTTTGTGGGATGTTTTGAATACCCAGTTTGGCATGGGCTCTGGCTTTATGTAAATCTTCTTTGAGAAACTGGATTTTCTTGGGAGAGATGGAATTTAAGGCACGACAGCGACATTGTTGGTTGTGGAGCCTGATTATCTTAATGTTTCATAGGTCTTTGTTTTCAGCCAGGGTTCGGGGGCAAGAAAGCCCCCGAAGAAAAAATTGCCTTTTAAATGTATATTGTAATTTCATATTAAATCTGGACCGTTCATTATAAGGTCGCAGATCTAATGGTAGAATTTATGTTAGGGTTTTTTTCCCTAGAAGGAAACCCTCTTTTATGAGGAAAATGTATTGCGGCTATGCATCATTACAAATATTGTGTTTTTAGAGAGGAGTCTATGAGAGAAAGAAGAGGAAGTTACAACGGGTGTGCTATAGGTTGTATCCCTTCATTTGTTGGATAATAAAAAGGAAGGAAATGGTAATTTCTCTGGTGGACGTAGCCCACACTGGGTGAATCACATATATCTGTGTCTCTATTGTATTGTGTATCTTCTGTGTTTTATTTCTGCATTTTTTTTTATTTTATTGCTTCGCGATCCTGTTTTTCTAACATATATGCATATTCCATTTGAAGGAGGTCAAGATCCCCAGGATCTAGATCACTCATTTCCTCATCCATGAGCACATTGATTTCCTGATTTGTGGTTTCAGGGGGAGCATCATGTGAGGTCGAGGTTGTGGAAATTGAATGATCTTTGAGTTCGTTGTTGTGCATGCCTTGATTGGTGCTTCGTTCATGATCTTGCTTTGGTTCTTGATGTTGTCTTTTAGGTGCGGGCTTCTCCTCTGCATTTGTGGCTCTAATTTATTTTGGTTGATCGATCAGAGATTAAAAATTGTTTTTCATTGGAGTATAGGTTGGTTTTTCCACTGTAAGAGGATTTTTATTTTGGTGGCGCTTGTTGGTTACCTTCCTGAATCCATCCTTGTCTGTGGCCTCCAATTTCTTTGAATCAATGACTGGTTTGTTCTTAGGAAAATCTCTATAGAGATGCCCATGTTCATGGAATTTTCTGCAGCATAAAGGGACATGTTCATAATCAACCGACTGGATCCCCTCCAAATACTCATGCACAAGACAAACAGATTTTGGCAGTGCCTTTGCAATGTGCATGTAAACACATATCCGAACATAGGATGTGTATTTGTTGCTTCTTGTTCGATCTGTGATTTTAACAAAGTCTCCCATAGAATTACCTATGTCTTGGATTGTTTCCTCATCCCAATAGTCCCATGGGAGGGAATATAGTCAGATCCACACCAGATCCAATGTGAAATCTTATTTATCCAGATTAAATCTTTCTACCCAGTTACGAAGGTAGAGGCCTACAAAATTGAAGAAGTAGGGGTTGTTAATATTATGGTAGCTGCGGGAGGTATTTACCTCCACATGTAAACCTAATGAGAATAGGAGACTCTGGAAAGAAAGAGAAAACCCTAATGAGTTGGCTAATAACCCTAGAAGTCTTGTCAGCTCAAGAAGATAATTTATATTAGGTTATTAGCCCCCAAGAGAAGAAGTCGACCAGAAATAATAATAATATATTGAACAGACACATATCCAAAAGGAGAAGTCGGCCCCAACAAATCTGGCAGAACCACTATAAATACAGGGCACTAGTTCTCATTTGACACATCTCAGAATTGCAGAGAGAAACTAGTGTGCACTATAGTTCCCAGTTTGGTACGCACGTGTGGAGGAGAGTTGCAGGTGCAGCTACTACAACAACCAATTTCAGTGTTGGCTTGGACTATCTCTTGGCTAGGGTTTGGACTATCTGATCAACTATTGTTGGTGCACTATCCTTGGAGGAAGATGCGCTACACCTTGTTTGTCTATCTAGCCCAGGGTTTGCTTCCAGAGTAATTCTCAGTCAAGGTTAAGGTGCTCAGAGGGTGGCTTCAACCTATGGTTGGGTGACGAGGGTATCGTCAATGGTAAAACGAGCACACAATATTCTATATTCTAACAGGTTATGGGCCCACACCTCCTTCATTCAGTCTAAACGCTAGAAGGAAACATAGCCGCTAGGATATTGAGCTCGCTAAGGAACTGCCGCTAGGGTTACTAGCAGAAGTAGCTTCCAAGACACTGTCGCTAGGGTTACTAGCAGGAGCAGTTGCAGAAACCATAATCCTCTTGTTGAGGAACCTTAAGTGAATATATTGACCAAATCTCTGAATAGATCAGTGTGCCCTAGCCTAGCACATCTCCTGATACTCTCAGCAAGCCAAGACGTGAAGTTTGAATTTCTGGTCAAATCTAGGGTTTGACCAAGTCAAGTAAGCCATGACTTATTCTATGAAGACAGAGAACAAGTTAGATGGATCCTCTAACTTCAGAGCATGGAAGACAAGGATTGACCTCATCCTTTCCAAGAATAAAGTGTTGGATATCGTGAAAGGAAATATCGTGAAACCAGAGTTTGAAGAAGGAAAAGAGAAAGAACTGTAGAACGTTGCAACTATGGAGAAATTCAAAGATGTTGACATCAATGCCATGAGTATCATAGTGGATTCTATAAAATTCCACTTGATATCCTACATCTCCCATCTTGACTCATCGAAGAAGATGTACGATGCCCTAACAAATCTCTTCTCAGTCAGAAACATTGAACAAGTTATGAGTCTGAAGAATGAGCTCCGTGACATGAAGATGAATAATGACGACAACATAACATCATATTTTGTGAGGATATCTCAGTTAAGAGATCAACTACAAGCTATTGGAGAGACCATTTCGGAAAAGGAATTGGTGAACATAGTACTCAATGGTCTTCCCAAGACATGGGATGCATTTTCCGCAAGCATGAACACAAGGAAGGAGTATCCAACATTTGAAGAACTTTGGACTTGTTGTGCTCAAGAAGAATCAAGGATCAATGCAAAAGAGAAACCCCAAAAGAAGTACGACGATCAAGCTTTCACAACAAGATTCAAGAACTTCAGGAATAAAAGGAAGTTTGGTTCAAGGAGGAAGCCAAATCAAGAGAAAGACATTTCAGAAGTACAATGCTTCAACTGTCGAAAGTATGGTCACTACAAGAATCATTGTCCCGATCTAAAGAAAAGGAAGGAGAAAAATGAAGCACCGATTGCTGAAGAAAAGGAACCTACAAAGAAGGCTAAGCAGGATGGAAGAGACTTCTTCTTCTAAAGGTAACAACACTCTTCTTATTTCTTGTACATATCATGTTTCCATCGTCTCTGTACATATCTTGTATATCTATCTCTTAGAAGATAATGTATTCCAAGAAGAACTATACCTATGGAAGAACAAACAAGATGAAAATGGATATCATTAGATAATACACATGAAAGGATGAAATACAAATCATGTGGAAGCTATTAAGATGAATCAATCATGAAGAGACTTAGAAGAAGCAAGCAATCAAGAGGAAATTGGAAAAAGACTTATGACGTTTTGTAGAAGACAACAAGACGGAAGCATGGACACTGTCAGACATAGAAAGCCAATTATATATTGCAGGAGACAATAAGGATGCAGATGGAAGCATGGACTCTGTTAGATGGAGGGAGCCGACTATATGCACTCTTACATGAAGCAAGGGTTAGGAGGGAACTAATCCTATGATCCATTGAAGATGATGAAATATATATCCATGGTAGCAGCCATGAAGAACAATACGTGTTCAACTCAAACACAGAAGAAGACTTCTTCAAAGAGAATCCTTAAAGTATTCCTGGTTGTGCATCTAGATCCGTGATCCTATGATGAAAGAAAGAAGTGGAATCTACTCCATGGACCCAAGAGCTAAAGAAGAACACGAAGATTCCAAGAAATAAAGAGAAGCTAGAACAACCAGTCATTGTATCAAGAACCACAAGATTACCAGCTTGATATGAACTCACTAAAAGCAATCAAGCAGAAGAACTAAAACTCGTGATGAAGAACAGTGTATGGAAGACCTATGAATGAAATCATTGTGAGATCTAGAACTAGAGGTTCTCCCAGATGGAGAGAGAATACTATGATGATTACTTGTTCCAGTACACCAGACATATCACTACATAAGTCATTATATCATCCGCAACATCCATGCGTTGGAATTCTACATAAGATGAATGCAAAGAATGTTCTATAAAGAAATTGAATAAAGAGCGTATGAAGAGAAATCTCAAGACTTTGAGGCATACTAGAAAGAGACTCTTGTATGTAGAATAAGATAACTTGGTGGAGAACCTCTAGTGCACAACAAAAGTGTGGTGAAGATTTTCTATAACATCAAGATGACTACTCAGTAGATCAAATCTTATGATGACAGAAGAAGTGCCACATGGATATGTTCTAGTTTTCCAACAATGATATACTCTATTGTTTAGATCTACATGAACCCTTCACAATGTTCCAGACTAAAGTACATTTGAAATCAAGCATTACATTATCCATGATGAAGTCCAGAAAGGAGAAAATGGTTCTCCAATACATAACTCCACAGATGAGCAGATAAGCAGACATTTTGGTAAAGCTTCTATCCAAGATGAAAGAGTTTGTGTACTCAAGCTAGAGCTCATGGAAACAATTTCCTTATTAAAAAGGGAAGAAATGACTCCCAGGTTGGGAGGTATCACTGAAAATATTATTGAAGACATTCATTGAAAAATAGTCCATCTTGAACAGATGCTTTCCTGTTCAGAAAGAGGATTGAGATTTCTGACGGATTATGACTTTCCATTGTGGTTAACATGGGAAGTAGTCTGATTGTTGATGTATCATAGACACCGACTTCCCATTGTGGTTAACATGGGGAGTGGTCTAGGGAAGTCTCTCTTCTTGAGGGTTACTCAAGAAGACTGGCCCGCCTCACTGGACAACAATTTCTCATTGTGGTTAACATTAGGAATGGTTCGTTTTGGAGGTTGATGCAGGACAATCTTTTCCTCTTGTGATTAACAGAGGAAATGGTCCAGACAGTCATTTCTTAGGGTTTATACATTCTCTCCAGGGTGCACTTTGATTAGTTTAGGAGGAATGGCCCAGGGTGGGGAATGGTCTGGGCTCAACAATCAGGGATAGACATTCCTTAGGGTTTATACATTCTCTCTAGGGTGCACTTTGATTAGTGTAGGAGGAATGGCCCAGGGTGGGGAATGGTCCAGGGTCAACATTCCTTAGGGTTATACATTCTTTCCAGGGTGCACTTTGATTAGTGTAGGAAGAATGGCCCAGGGTGGGGAATGGTCTAGGTTCAGAAGACAGGAAAATTATTCTTCCTTGCTTGAGAAGAATAGTCCAGATATCTCATTATTCTACTCTAAGGAAGATATTCTTTCAAAGCTCATAGATTTGAGTGAAATATTGGCCTAGATGATTTAGTTTATATCATAACATTGTTTCTGTGCAGGTTGCTATCAGATGGTTGTTATATGACAGTAGATGTAGACTACTGTGGTGGATATGTTCCACTGTTCATGAGGCATATATTCTTTCAGAGCTCACATATGTGAGTGAAAGATTGGCCCAGATGATTTAGTTTATATCATAACATTGTTTCTATGCAGGTTGTTATCATATGTTTGTTATGAAGACTATATGACAGTAGATGAAGACTATTGTGGTGGATATGTTCCACTGTTCATTTCCAATCAAGTACTTGTGTGTTACTTGGTGTGGTAGTGTACCACTAGATTGTATTTATGTACTACTATGGATAGACATAGTTGTGTTATATTCTTGTTATAATTGCCTTGAAGAATATCAATAGTTTATCGGAGATAATCATCATCCAGACAAATGATGAACAGAGATTTTCCAGATGGAAAATAGTTCAGAGCATTATAAGAATGACTCTTGTGTCACTCTATGGTATGAGTGACTTATCCGGCAACATGTCTAATTACTCATATGAAGGATGGTTTCGAGAGATGATGCAACTGATGGTGATGGTGATGCTCATGATCTATTCATGAGATAGTCTAAACGACTATGTTGATGCTACTGGGTAAATGGTATGTTTTTGTGCTCAAGACCATTACTTGTAATACCTCCCTAGCTAGGAGGGAGTGTTAATATTATGGTAGTTGTGGGAGGTATTTACCTCCACATGTAAGCTTGAAGAGAATAGGAGACTCCGGAAAGAAAGAGAAAACCCTAATGAGTTGGCTAAAAACCCTAGAAGTCTTGTCGGCTCAAGAAGATCATTTATATTAGGTTATTAGCCTCCAAGAGAAGAAGTCAGCCAAAAATAATAATAATATACTGAATAGACACATATCCAGAAGTAGAAATCGGCCCAAGAAAATTTGGCAGAACCACTATAAATACATGGTGCCAGTTCTCATTTGACACATCTCAGAATTGCAGAGAGTAACTGGTGCGCACTGCAATTCCCAGTTTGGTGCGCATGTGTGGAGGAGAGCTACAGGTGTAGCTGCTACAACAAACAATTTTAGTGTTGGCTTGGACTATCTCTTGGCTAGGGTTTGGACTATCTGATCAACTATTGTTGGTGCACTATCCTTGGAGGAAGATGCGCTACACCTTATTTGGCTATCTAGCCTAGGGTTTGCTTTCGGAGTAATTCTTAGTCAAGGTTAAGGTGCTCAAAGGGTGGATTCGGCCTATGGTTGGGTGACGAGGGTATCGTCAATGGTAAAATGAGCACACAATCTTCTATGTTCTAACAGGGGCCTCCATCCATTATTATATTATTATCTTCCATCCTAGAGAAGATGATAGTGAAGAAGACCTTGGATCCTAGATGGAGATCAAAGTGGGATTTTGGTTTCCATTTGGTTGTGATCCAACCCATGAGGGATTTTTTAGTAGGCCAGATCCCAATGAATTTTCCTATGAGAGCATGATCGCTCATGTGTTGAATCCTGACATTGATTGTCGCTTGGGGCAATTCGATCCTTGGTTTGTCATTTGTCCTGGAAATGCATGTGCATGTTCTTTTGGATTTGTCTGGATTGACCTCCTCCTATGGGGCCTATGATACTATTTCAGAGTCTGACCCATCCAACATTGGGTTCTTAGTCATACCATCGAAATTCATTATGAATTTTCCTGTGTCTACGAATGACTTGATGGGAACCTTGGGTTTTTGGGAGAGGCCTCCTACCCCTCCCTTGAGAACAAACATAATATGTGCTTGGGGAAGATCGTAGTTTTCTTCACATAGATGAAGTGACGACGGTCGTAAACATTCGAGGAGAGTTGTGCAAATCTACACAAGGAATCCCTAATCGAGCTTAGTGAAATCCACGAAGCTCCATTAGGTCCTTAGCTGAAACATACTAATATTTTTATATTATTTTATTATTTATTTAAAATTATTATTACTATTATAAAGTGGTTAAGAGGAGGAGTGTTATCCTCACCACCTAGATTCTATTCCCACAAGTGATATGTTGAGCTCTTAACAAGCATATTATTATAACAATCGAGGTGTGGTGTAAAAAGGAAAATAGAACAACCAACCCTTGGTATGATAAAAAGTGTAAGATTACTAGAAAAAAACATTAGGGATGCTTTTAATGAGTCCTTACAAGTTTACAAGATAAATAGATGCAAATCCCTAGTTAAAAGGAGAAAAATGTACTATACAAATACAAAGCAATGGAAGCTTTTTCACATATCTAAGCTAGATGGGAAGATGAATAAATTGAGAATGAAGATGTCATGATTTTTAAGGTAGGAATTACAAGCCCTTAAGGGGATCATGTTGTTTTCTTTGGTTTTACGAATCAAAATTTGAGAGCATGGCTATGACTAGGTACCTAATGTAGAAGAATAAGATAAACAACATGGAAGAAAAGAGGCTTCCTAAGATTGCTTCAAACTCCAGTCGAAACCACCTGTGGCTCAAGAAGGGGTGGCATAAAGATGCCAATTCTTGGCTAAATTATTGGGGAATAAAGAAGATGTCACTATGTAGAATAACAATAACACACTCTCTTGTGCTTTTATCCCCACCATGTTTACACTTAAATATCATTTTGTATTTATATGTTTTCATCAATATTTTGACCTTTCTGGCATAAACTATTCAAGGCTCATAAGCATAGAATTGAAAAACATATATATCTCCTCCATTACATGTTTATTTAGTTTGTATGTATTTCTATATTTATATGTTGATTTAGTTTGAAAAAAGTTTGTATATATTTCTATATTTAAATTATTTTAGGCTGCCTTATCTTACTAGTCCCCGTTGAAGGCGCAGAGGGACTATAGCGATCGATAATTCGTTGACTTCATATTAATATGTCCTTTGACTATAAATTTTTGCATCATCTGTATTGTTCATACTATAGAAGTAAAAACATTATTTTATATATTAAAAAAAAAACTTATATGTCATCATCTCATTGGAGAATATATTCGAGGTCTTATTGCCAACTTCATTGTTCCCAATGTTGTAAATCTGTAGATATCCAAAGGTTTGAGCTTAGATGCTCCTTTTTAATTTTTATTACATTTTTACTGAAATGTTTACATACCGAAAGTTTTGAGCATGGACGTTGTTTTTTAATGTTTTTTTATTATTGGTCCCTGTCAAATGCGTAGAGAGACTATAGTGATCGCATATTTATATTTCCTTTTACTATTATTATTATTATTATTAGTCCTTGTCCTTTGTATTTGTATTGAATTGTTTACATACCAAAGGTTTAGATCATTGACACTTTTTTTGAGGTGCTTGAATAGGCCTGACAGCTTAAATATTTGCATACCGCGAGGTCCTTAGACAACCTAGCAGCCTTAAATGTTTACCTAGATACGCTTCTCGGAGTACATTTTTCCTCGAAATTTTCCATACAATGTTGCAGTGAATTTGGACAACATTGTTGTCCACCGCCAGTTGAAAAGGATGATATGTTTCATACTTCTTCTAGGCTTGGAATGCAATTTTGTCATCGTTGAAGCTACATACATTCTTTACTAGTTCGGTGGGTGCTTCTTCTTCGTTGGTTCATTGGTTGTTGCTTGTTATTGTTTGGTTCAACTTTGCAAGGTTGGGGACCCGCACTTGCGGTGGGACCTGCGCTTGTGGTTGGACCTGTTGGTTCTTGTTGCTTTCTTTTGCTTACTTCAACTTTGCAGGGTTGAGGTCCTGCATTCGCAGTTGGATCTATTTTTTTTTACTTTGCGGGGTCCAGGTGCTGCCCTGTGCTTTTGTCATTCATCGTTTCGAAGTAAGTTTCGATGCCATAATTTCATTTTCTATTCGTTCTTTGTTGTTCGGTGTTTGCAGTTTGCAGGTAAGAATGTTTTCTTATTTCTACTGGCATGCTCATCATATGTTTCTGGTTCCTTCTGTGCATTGGCTGCAGTTTGGTAATCATTGGAGATACATATGTTGTTTACTGGTTCAGTGGTTATTGCTTGTTCATTGGTTCGTTGGTTCATCGGTTGTTGCTTGTTGTTGTTTGGCTCAATTTTACGAGTTTGGGGCTATAGTTGGGCATGTTTGTGCTTTCTCGTTGGTTTATTGCTTGTTTTTTTCTTTTGTTTACTTCGGCTTTGCAAGGTTGGGGTCATGCGCCGACAGTTAGAGATGGTTTTTTTTTTTTTTTTTG
>ML783240.1:348981-360137 GCA_009831015.1 Picea engelmannii | reverse complement strand
CATGATACAAAATAGTGGCATAAGAAATAATTGGACAACAACATGTGCAATTACAATATCTGTTGTCTTTTTGTTAAGATAAAACATGTGCAAAACGCACTTATTAACCATATATGGTGAAATGTTCCCATATCACAATACAACCTCTTTATCCTCGACATAGACTGGTGTGACCACGATACAATTTGTCTTGTACTTGAAATATGATATGTACACCAAAGATACTGCAAAATTATATTTCCATGTCTGGAAGCATATGTGGATACTTTTCCACATAAAACCAAAATCATTTAGCTATTGCCATGCAATTTCTTAATATTTTGGGGCTTGTATTATATTTTGGGCAGGAAAAAACTTTATATATTTACAATCATGGATGGAGAAAAGAAAAGGTTCATGTTTCTAACTATATTTTATTTTATTCATTGATTCTCATTTAGTGTATGTACATATTACTTATTCTCCATTGCATACCAACTTCCATTCATGTTCATTGTATTTTGTGCATTCCCACATTCAAACAAATAGAATAGCTGGAGAAAACGAACGAGTCTTAACTACAACGGTGGATAAGGAGATAGAAAGGTACATGATTGTAATGTTATTTCCTATTCCGTTGTTTTGTATTTTATTTATTGTATGTATATGTGTTCACCTAGTTTATTGTATGTAGATATTGCGTACCTTCCTACATAATAACCTATCTTCATGTCCTTTGTATTTCCAATGCCGCTACATTGAAAAAATTTGAACTCTATTTATTTTTATTTTTACATGTCTTCCTGCATATTAACTTCCTTCATGTCCATTGTATTTTTCCTGCATTTCTACATTTAAACAAACAGAGAGGCTGGAGAGGACGATGGATTCTTTGGCGCGAATGTAGCAGAGGAGTTACAGAGGTGCATACATGTACTCTTTTTTCATATTCCAGTGTTTAGTATTTCATTTATTGTCTATGTATTTGTTCTACTTGTTCTACTGCTTTGCACCTTTTTTTCTTGTATGTATATACTACATATCTTTCTTCTCATTCTCATGTGAATTGTATTCTCGTTGTTGCTACATTGAAATAAATATAACTATATTTCTTTGTTTTACATGTCTTTATGCATACTAACTTGCCTTCATGTCCACTGTATGTTCGACATTGCTACCTTGAAAGAAACAAATTGGTTGGACAGGAAGATGAATTCTTATATGCCACAACAGAGAGGTCTGTGGTACAATCTTCGAAAAGGTATGCCAATTGTGCTAGTAAATTAAACATACAAAATAGGTGGGGGCATATAATATTGGACTAGAAAACGATGATTGGGAAACAATGGGCCTTTGTTGAGACTTCCCGCTTCCAAACATTTCCCTCCCCATTTTCTATTATCCCTTTTTTTCCCCTCTTCTATACTTAACTTTTCTCATCTACTTTTGCTTTCTGGTTTCTTTGCTTAGTCATCTTTCTGAAAATTCTTAGGTGTGCGGGTTGGCGGACTCATGGGTTCACATTTATCATCATGCTTCTACCTTATTCCATACTTACCCACTTTGTCGATCGCGGGTTCTTGGGCTGGTGGGTTCCAGATTGCACCTCTGGCTTCAGAGGTTCCGCGATATATAGATTGGTCATCGTATGCCCCCGCGCCCCCCCCATCATGCCCTATTTACTGTTACACATTTTTTCAGTCAAAAAATCCGAGGCATACAATTTGACCCTCGAGTCCTTATGTTTCCTGAGTATCCCTTAACACCCTATTTCGTATTCCATCTCCTTCGACCTTGTATGTGACATTAAGAACAACTATGGAAAATATACAATGTGTATGCTTGCTTAGTCCTTCTTATGTTCATCTACACATGCTTGCATTAGAAAAAGTTGGACTAGTGACATGGTCATGAGCATTCAATCATTCCAAACATCAGCAGACCGACAAGGCCAAAGGTAAAGATGCATACATTATGTTCCTCATATGTTTACCAAAAAAATATCCTCAGCTATTTATTCATCTATGGCATGGTGAATATGTTGATGTCATCTGCAACACATATTTTGCAGTTCACAAGAAGTATCAACAAGCGCAAGCGAGACACCAAAACTCTGGCTCCATATTTCATCCAAGTTGTGCGTCTACTTGTACATTTATGCGAGGAAAAAAGAAAACAAAAAAATAATGCACACTACCATTCTCATTACTTTTCGTGTTCAAAAAATGTCACCAGGTCTAAACTTGTAACACCCAAAATACTATCAATAGAGGGCTTGAACAACCGTCGAACTGGACAAGTGTTCGTCGGGGACATAATGGTCGTCTATAACACCTACTTGGACGAGGAAAACAAAACTAGATCCATTATGCATGCTGACATGACAGACAAGGAGGCCCTGATGACAGTCACACTAACTATTCCCACACAACTTGTCCAGAAACATGCAGAAAATATATTTCCAAGTAATGGGATATCCATTACAAATTTTAATATACTGCCCAAAACAATATATGATCGTGGTGATTGTGATCAAATTATATCACTCAACGAAACAAGTATTGTGGAAAAAATTCCCGCTATTTGTTCAGAATATCATTTCGTCCCGGACACAACTATCAACCAACTTGCACAAAGAAACGACATTTACCCAATAAAAACGATTGGCGTAGTTGTCACACTCGCGAGAAAACTTGGCTCGCAACACAATCTCCATATAAAAGATGGAGTGCCAAACAATGACAAGGCAATGGTACCATTTTCCATATCCAGTTTTGTCCTTTACTTTCACATGTCCATGTATCTCGGTAAAGTTACACAAATGTTGCATTGTTCGATGTTGCATCTTCAATTGTTCGACACCTATTCAAATTTGTTTTCGTCAATGGAACAACAATTGCATAAAGAGAAATTTCCACCTATGCTCTTCAAAAATATAACAAAGAAAAGACATGTTAAAGAAAAGATATTTCGCACAACCCAAGAAACATTTGTAACATAATTACGAGCAGACATAGTATAGGATCTCAAGAAACTAACTATCTCTACAACTGTTGTGTGTATACATCTACAGATTCATCCTCACTTTGCTCATACAAATTATCTTCACCAAATTTCTGCAGTTCTTTTTTTTTGTGCAGTTGTATATTATATTGTTCAATATATTAACTGATATGCTCATGTTTCCAGGTTGAGGGTGTTTTGGTTGCAGCGAATGTGTACTTGACCCCCTTCGAGCCTGTATGTGCCAAATGCAACTCTCATGCTTCTGCTTCTACTTTCATAAGTGATGATACAATTGATTGTCTGTGATGCAGTAAAAACTATCCTTACATATATAAACATTGCCTCAATGCTGCCATCTGAGCCATGGGCAACACAACCATGCATTGTACTATTAGTCAGTCTTTGTTACAAGATCTGCTTCCTGGGTTAGCAGAATTGTCATATGAAGCATACCTACAGAAAAAGGAAAACAATGTCTACATGGTGCACGAATTTCAAATACATAGCAAATTTACCTTAAATGAGGACAATGCAATATTGCATATCGGTTGAAAGAAAATTAAAAATAAAGTAAAAAAAAAAAAAATCATATCGAGCTTTGGTAGGAAATGAAAATATCTCATGTGTGTCTATAATTTCTCTTTAACACCCAGATGAATGTTCGTTCGACTCGAGTTCTTCGGAGTTTGTCTCTTCTTGTGCACTTGAAACAACAAGGAGAATCTAACTAGAAATGCAATGAATGTTGTTATTTTGATGTTTTTTTCCATCTCCCAGTAAGAATTTTGCATATTTGTTGGGGTGTGCAAATGAAAAAAAAAATGTGGCTGGCTGTGGCTTTGTTGGAGGAGTTTGCATGTTTTTGGGTGCCCAAATTGGAAAATTGTTTTCCAACTATATAGCCATGGTAGGATTTCTGCATTTTTTTTGGGTACTCGAATAAAAAAAAATTGGTCTCCAACTATACATTTATGGTATGGTATCTTCATTTTATCAATTCCCTAATTGAAAAAAAAACGACTCAGCATGGATTGAAACATGAGCTTGAGATTTTTCAAACTCGCTATAGAGATTGGGGAGTTCGAGCATTGGAATTCATACAGGAAGGTGCAGTTGTTGGTGATGTACATGCGCATAAGCTTGTTCAGTCCATAAATGGGTAGCATCAGCACAAACCCCATAAAAAGTATCCAACTGTAAATAACTCAGTACCATATTTTTAACCATCGAAATAGGTTGCTCCTCTGGGCAGAACCATCAGGCATTTCCAATAATATTGGAAATTTGGCATTGTTAAAACTAGTGGTGATAGACCATGGCACTATCAGAAGAAAATGTCCATAATGATCTTGCTTAATGGTAAAATAGTAATTGAAAACTTTCTTGTTACCCATTTTGAGGTTTGGTTATACCTAGGGTACGGTGGCAAAGCTTCGTTGGTTTTGTGTTGTCTTGTGTTTGGCAGACTTTTGTTCATATCCCATGGCGCCGGTTATTTTCTCGTGGGAACATATACCAGATGTAAGAGAAAACCAATGCCACATGTGTTTTTTTATATATGTAATTGTTTGATACAAAGGTTGATGCGTACTGCTCTGTGGAACCTTGTGGGATCTTTCTTGATGTCTTCTGCATTCATGCGTTGCCTTGTGCCTCAACTTTCAATACATTTGGTGTTTACTTGGTTCTTGGATGTATGCTTCGTTCTGGAAAATTAATAATAAATTCAGGATCTTTGCAGTTTTTCTATGATCTTAAAGACTATAGAGGACATACTTTTCCTTTTAATATAAGCTCCATGACGCAAATGTAGTATGTGACTCGTTTTAGCACTTTTCCTTGATCGATGAACTTAACAAAATTCATTTCCTAGAATAATTTGAAATAAAAGAATATATATTATGCGAAGTCAAATGGAAGAAGTCTAATGGAACTATCATATCAATGAGAGGACATTAAAATTCAAAATTTTCATTGTTATACTTGCAGTGAAGCTGACAGTACAATAACTTAAACATCCCAAAATTGATTTTCTTGTAGCTTTTCGACGCTCGTCTTATACAAACAGATCCTGGAAACTATAAGCATGGCTCGCTTTATCTATTCCTTGATTGAAGAACCTATTCACATGTTTAATGCACTTCATAGTTACTGTTAAGACCATCAATGGGGCTTTCTTACACCAATTCCCACTTCCAAAAATTGCCATCCCCTTTCTTTTTTCCCTCTGCTTTCCCTTTCTAGTTACTTACTCGTTTTTTGGAAAATGTCTAGGTGCGGGTGTTGGCATATTCATGTCTTCAGATTTCAACTGTTATTTTTATATCACCAACCCAACCGATCGCTTCCCCGTTTCATATTGAAAAAACTTTTTAGATTGCGGGTTCCTGGATAAGCGGGTTCAACATTGTGTTTCCATTGTTCCACCACCTACAAACAACACTCGGACTTCCGTGATCTACAAAACAGAAAACAAGTTCCCCTTTATCTCATTTGCTTTCGATTTTTGTTTACTTGGTCCTTTTTCCGAATGTCTCATGCTTTTATATACAACACCCGAAGTTCCACAATATACAAATTGACCCTAGAAATTTGTCATTGTCTCATGTTCCGTGTTACACATTTTGCATTCAACAGTTGGGGTAGATACAATTTGACCATCGGGCCCTCACATCTCCTAATTAGAGCTTGTGGCCCTATTTTCAAGCCCTTCAATATTCTGTGTTCTAAGTATGTATAATTATTTTATATCACGAGTCTGACCAACCGCTTACCCATTGCATACTTAGCCACTATTACCATCGTCGGTTCCTGGCCAGGCTTTCTCAACATTGTTCTTCCATTGTTCCACTACCTACAAACAGCACCTGAAATTCCGTGATATACAAATTGACGGATGAAATCTATCATTACGACATACAATTTGACCATTGGCCCCTCACTTCTCCTGAGTATATCTTGTGACCCTATTTTTGAAGCTCTTCCAACCGCTTTCCATACTTGGCCATTTCTTGGAATTTGTTTCATGGGTTGGTGGGTGGACTAAATGTACAATGCTTAGTCGCTCTTCGCCATCCCCGCCACCTTCGTACTTATTTCTAGATATTCAATTATTAATCTTTAATGCTAGTAGCTCATCATGCAAGAACCGTTAAGATTGTCATTAATGTCCGAAAGGTCGGAGAATATTTATCATTAATACGAATTAAACTAAGATTTGCGGAGAAGAGTGTTATCCTTTCCAAGTATTCATTTCAAGCATGATGCAATCTCTTTCGTGTGTCGACCAGTTGGCGCCTTTACGAAATCTCTAATTCCTAATCACTTTTCGCCATCATGACCACCTTTGCACTTTTTTCTAAATATGAAATCAGTAAGCTTTAATGGTAACAACTCATTACGCATGAACCCTAGAGATTGTCATTGATCAACAAAAAGCTCGAGAAGATCTTCCATTGATATGCATTAAACCAAGATTTGCGGAGGGTTATATTATCCCTCCCCAATTTTCATTTCAAACAGCATCTGGAGAAAATGAAAATTCTCATTAACTTATGGTAGCAGTTCCACAACAGTTATGTCCATATACAGTAAACACCTTCGGGCATGATGGCCAGAGGTTCCAGTATTCCAGGGCATATTCTTACTACTCATCTCCTTCTGCCCAGGAGCAAAAAAGGATATGGTCCCTTGGTGCATCGAGAGATATATTTCAAGCCAAATAATTCCAAAGCAACCCTACCTTCTTAGACAACCTACCTGCCTGCATTGATGGCTGACATAGAGGTTGATGTGATCAATTTCGAGATGGAAGAAGATTATCTGATGGAAGATGATATGGAAATGGATGATGGAAATGCAGATGTTGTTCCCACTCTTGCGCTCAAATTGAAATCAACCATAACATGCGGCACTTCTCGGCTCGACGATGGCGGCCTTGACAACACCAAAAGAAGGGGTTTCAGAAAAGAAATGGACGTTGAATGCAATAGTCGTTTTGCAGCTCGAAAGTAGGAATTCTAGAGGTCCAAATTAGTTCATTCTGGGCGGAAGTCTTTCACTGTAAGGAAATTATCTATTGATTCTCCTAGAGATATATTTCAAGCCAAACAATTATTCAATTACGAGACCACTCTCTTGTTCTATGGATATACAATTAGCATCTCAGGGGATGGTGACCAGAACTCCCACTAGTGCAAGGCATATTCCTACTACTCATCTCCTTTCACCCAGAATGGACTAATTTGGGCCTCTGGAATTGCTCGTGCAAATTGTGTCCCTGAAGTTTTCAACTGTGAGGAGGTGGTTTCTTGGTGTGTCCTAACTTTCAGTTTCAAGTTCTTTCGTTTTCCCTGCAACGTTTTTCGTCTTCTTCCTCACGGGAGGCTTGTGAGAACTATCAATTTTACCGCGGGATTTTTGTTCATCTGCTTCAAACCAAGGACTTATTCCACTGCGGAACCACTCTCATGTTTCTTTGTTGCCTCAGGTCTTCCGCAAGATATTGAGATCGGGGCACCGAACATTAACCCCCCGAGGAGAAGACTACAAGGATTTCCTAAAAAAAGAATGGTAATAAGTTTTGTATGCATATTGAAGAGAATATCGATGGCTCCTGCATGTTGCATATCTTGTGCCTATGTTTATGGAAAATATGTTCAATGTTTTGGCCCAAAGAACTCAGTCCAATTTCTATGTATAGATATACAGTGCCCAATATTCTTTTTTTTTAATTGATTTACTATTAAAAAAAATTCCTTGGAGTCTTGGTTGCTGCTTCTTTTCTGAATTTAACACCTCTTCTCATTGGCATGGTTCAATAGTCTCGTAGTTATTCGATATTGTATTTGCTTAAGTAATTTGATCTAAAATGGAGCATTTAACAATTATATGACAATGCATTGTGTCCATCCATTAGGATTTATGTAAAAAAATAATAATTTCAAACAGTTTCAAACCAACGTTCAATTCTATTCGTAATGCAGATAGAACATAGCAAGACCAAATCACAAAGTTGCAGTCTGGGCCCCGCCATAGAAATTTTGTTTTCATCTCACCCTTGCTAAGCAAACGATTTCTTATTTCCCTTTCGTTTGCTTGATTCCTTTAGTCCGAAAAGGAACATTTTATTAGGTGTCCATCCCCTGGCCTCTATTTGAGCATTTTTTACTTTATTAATGAAATTACCAAATTTCTTGTTCTTAGTCCAGGCCCCGCCATAGAAATTTTGTTTTTATCTCAATCTTGCTAAGAAAACGATTTCTTATTTCCATTTCACTTGCTTGATTCCTTTAGTCCAAAAGGGAACATTTTATTAGCTTTCCATCCCCTCGCCTCTATTTCAACATTTTTACTTCATTAATGAATATACCAAATTTCTTGTTTGCGAATTAATAAAAGGAAAAAAAAATGAAATATGGTGGTTTTAGTCAAATGGACCTATGAAATCAATTACAATATTAAAATTCAATATCGTCATTCTTGTTTCTAGACATGCAATTATTAATCTTTAATGCTAACAATCCATCATGCAAAAAGTTTAATACTTAAGTTAATATGTTAAAGTCGTGGAAGAATGTATCAAAAACACAATTACTCCCACAAGTTGCAATAAAATCTAATCTGCAACAAAACATTTGCTCACAATTACTAGAAAATTATGGTTTTGCAACAATGGGAATTGTTTGAAACCAATTCCTGCTGACGAAAATTGCCCTCCACCTTTCTATTTTCCCAGTCTTTTATCCCCTGTAGTTTCTCTTTCTGGTTACTTTGTCGATTTTTTTTTTCTGAAAATGTCTTGCTGCGCGGGTTGGCGGATTCACGCGTTCACATTTTCATCCATGATTTTATATCGCGATTCTGATCGAGCACTTCCCCTTTCTTTAAATTGCACTTCCATTGTTCTGTGATCTGCAAACAACACTCTGGCTTCTGCGATATGTAGATTTACTTCTAGACTCACACATCATCCCCTCTTCCGTGTTACATATTTTGCACTGAAATGTTTCGATATATACAATTTGACAGTCAGGGCCTTACATCTCCTCTAGAACCCTTGTCACCCTATTTTGAAGCCCGTCCAACCGCTTTCCACACTTGACCATTTCTCGACATCTCTTTCGTGGATCATCAAGTTCGCAGGTTCAGGAAATTTCCAATTTCTAGTTGTTTTTTCTTATGCCTGCTACCTTCAGACTTCTTTCCAAATATATGCAATATGTATACAACTTCTCCAGAAACATACAGAAAAGATCTTTCTAGGAAATGGAATACCTATTGCAGATTTGAATATATTGGACCTTCTTTTCCCTCTTCTATACTTGCTAGTCATTTGATTCATAGCCACTTTTCAGATCGCGGATTTCTGGGCAGGCAGGCTCTATATTGCACTTCCATTGTTCTGTGACCTGCAAACAACACCCGGACCTCCGCGATATACAAATTTACTGCCACACTCCCACATCATATCGTCTTTCATGATACACAGTTTGCACATGAAAGTTCCAAGACCTGCAATTTGGCCTTCGAGTTCTCACATCTTCCGGGGAACTATTATCACCCCATTTTGAAGCCCCTGCGTTCGGTTTCCATATTTCTCCATTTCTTGGAATCTCTTTTGTGCCTCCAATTCCATACTTACCCGAATTTTTTTCTTGCAGGTTCCCGGATAGGCAGAGTGCACTTCCAGTGTTCCTTGACCTGCAAACAGCCCCCCAGCTTCTGTGATATACAAATTGACTTCTAGACTCCTACATCAGCCCCTCTTTCATGTTACATAGTTTCCACTCAAAAGTTTTGATCAATAAATTTTGATTGTCGGGGCCTCACATCTCCTCGGGAACCCTTGTCAGCCTATTTTGAAGCACGTTCAACCGCTTTCCATGACCATTTCTTGAAATCTCTTTCATGGATCGTCGGGTTAGCGGGTTCAGACAATTTCCAATTCCTAGTCGTTGTTTTCTATGCCCGCCACCTTCGCACTTCTTTCCAAGTATATGCAATAAGTATATAACTTCTCCAGAAACATGCAGAAAATATATTTCCAGGAAATGGGATATCTATTACAGATGTGAATATATTAACCCTTATTTTCTATCTTCTATACTTAACCAGATTCTTGTTTCTCTTTTCCCTGTAGTTTATCTTTCTCGTTACTTAGTCGTTTTTCCGAAAATTTCTAGCTCCACGGGTTGGCGCACTCGCGGGTTCACATTTGCACTCGTGATTTTATATCGCGACTCCGACCGACTGCTTCCCCATTCCATACCCAACCACGTCTCTGACTGCGGATTCCTGAGTAGGCGGGCTCTAAATTGCACTCCTATTGTTCCGCGACCTGCAAACAACACCCTAACTTCCACGATATACAAATTTACAACCAGACTCACATCATATCGTCTTTCATATTATAGTCTACCTATCATCCCCTCTTCCATGGTACATATTTTGCACTAAAAAATTTTGAGACATACAATTTGACCATCGGGTCCTCACGTCTCCTATGGAACTATTGTCACCCCATTTTGAAGCTCGTTCGTCTACTTCCCATACTTCTCCATTTCTTCGAATTTATTTCGCGGATCGTCGGGTTGGCGGGTTCAAGAAATATCCAATTCCTAATCGTCGTTTCCTGTGTCTGTGCCCTTTTCACTTCTTTCCAAGTATGCAATAACTGAGGTTTAATGCTAATAGCTCACAATGCCTCGAAGAGACCGTCATAATAACTGTTCCTACACAACTTGTATAGAAACATGCAGAAAATATCATGCTAGGTAATGGGATATCTATTACAAATACTTACCAACTTTTTTTCTTGCGGCTTACCGGGCAGGTAGGTTCAAGATTTCCCTTGCATTGTTCCACAACCTACAAAAAAAAACCTGGAATTCCGCGATATAGATGTAGAAAAGATCTTGCCAGGTAATGGGATATCTATTACAAATTTCAATATATTAGTGAAAACAAGTCCGACCGACCATTTTTCTATTCCATACTTACCCACTTTTTCGATTGCGAGTTCCCGAACAGACGGACTCAAAATTTCCCTTCCATTGTTCCACTACTTGCAAACAACACCCAGAATTCTGCAAATATACAAACCATCTGCTGGACTGCCCCATCTTTTTTACTTATAATAAAAGGATTGTTTATATATATATATATATATA
>ML783240.1:326005-337864 GCA_009831015.1 Picea engelmannii | reverse complement strand
TTTTCTTGGGATGTTATGATTTTATAGAGAAATATTTATGAAGATTGGTGGAAACAACAAGAACTCAAGGGAAAATGTTGGGAGCTTTCAATACAACATTCATAGCATTGATTCCAAAAGACGATAATCCTACAACCTTTGATAATTTTAGACCCATATAATTGTGGAATTGCATATACAAAATTCTCTCAAAGGTAATTGCTAGGATAATGAAAATTGTTCTCTCAAACCAAATCTTTGGAGAACAATTTGGGTTCTTTGAAGGAAGGAAAATTCATGAGGAAGATGGGGTTGCCCAATACTGATTACATTCAGTCAAAGTAAGAAATGAAATATCAATGGTGATGAAAGTGGACCTATCCAAATCTTATGACATCATAAGTTGGATTTACATTAGACTAATTCTAATTCATTTAGGCTTTTGTCATCAGTTTTTTGTTTGGTAATGAATTGTGTTTCCTAAGTATCATTTGTTGTATTATTAAATGGAGCAACAACCCTTTTATTTAGATAAGGGAGGGGCCTCGGACAAGGATATCCCCTATCCCCCCTTCTCTTTCTTTTAATAGTTGAACGCTTAAGTAGGCTACTTAAATAAGTAGAAGGAAACAATAGTATAAAAGGGGTACATGTTGGAGTATCATGCAACATCACACATATACTATTTGTAGACAATATTCTAATTTTTTGTGAAGGAACCAGAAGAGTCATTTAGAAATTCAAGAGAATCATGGATTTATTCTACAAAGCAACTAGAATGGTCATTAATATGGAAACATCTATGATGACCTTATGGGGGATATTTGAGCAGGAAAAAAGATTTATTACTCGACCTTTTCTATATAAGTTAATTGATCTAGAATAGGATATAACGTATCTTGGTTTCTTTTTTAATTCATATAAATATAAAAAATGTGGCTCGCAGTGGCCGCTAGCTAAAGTGGAGAAGAAAATAAACACATGGTGCAATAGACAGTTGTCCAAGGGAGGTTATTTGGTTTTGGTAAAAGCAGTTCTGGAAGTGATTCCGGTCTACTAGATATCACTTGCCTAGGTCCCAAACGATGCTCTGAAAACCATTAGGAAAATTTGATACAAGTTTATTTGGTCTAGAGACCAAACAAAGAAAGGACTAGTGTTGGCCTTTTGGAAAAATTTGGCATTACTAAAATCCATTGGAGGATGGGGTCTCAAAAATCCCTTTCTCTTTTCAAAGGCTTTGGCTGCAAAAAATGTATGGATGTTAATTCAAGGAATGGGTTGGTGGGTTTAGGTAGTAAGAGATAAGTGTATATCCCCTTATACAATGGAGGATTGGACTAGAAATCCCCTCGAAAATAAAAATAATGCCTCAATAATATGAAAAACTATTATCTATGCTTTCCATTTGGTTGGCAAATGGTTGATTTGGAAATTTGGAAAAGGGGATAAAGTGCAAATTGGCCTTGACCCCTAGGTAGGGAGAATAGGTATGCACATAATTCCCCTTCAGATGATTCATGAGTTAAGTAATAAACGTTTTTTAATCTTAAACAGGTTGCAAATTGGGTAAGGTCCACTAATTGGCACCAACAATGACTATCATGGGAAGAAATTGGTTTGGAGTATGAAAATGATTGGAAAAGATACACAAATATCCTGATAGACAACAATGTTAGGCTCAAGGAAGAAGATGACCAATTGATCTAGTCTTTCAATCTAGTTAGAGAATATGTTCCCAGATTAGGCTATAGAGCCCAAACAAAAGAAGGAAGAGAAGATCAACAGATCTAGTGGTGGAAAATTATATGGAAATTAAAATGCCCGACAAAAAACAAGATATTTATGTGGTTGAGCTTACACAACAAGGATCCTACATGGGATGTTCTACAAAAGAGGAATTTTATAGGACCAGGATGGTGCTTTCAATGTCACCAAGTAGAAGAAACTATAGTTCATCTCATGTTGGAATGTTCATACTCCAAGGAGGTATGGAAAGAGGTGGAAAGATTAATTGGGATTGAGAATCTCTAGGAAGGGGGAAGTTTTGAAGAGGCCTTCAAAACTTGTTGTAATAGAAAGGATACTTCTGAGACCAAAGCATTTCCACTTAACATAGTTTATGGTCTACTATACATCTAAGTTGTTTGAAGAAAAAGAGACTCTTCCCCTCAAATGTGTTGTTCAACCCTTAAATATTTTAAATTCCTACCCACAAGTACAGGGACAAACTATCTCTCATATACAAGGCAAAGTGGCTATACATAATGATATACCTTGGGATTTTTTTGATGGTGCATCATAGGGGAACCCTCCTAAGGGAGGTTTAGGAGGAATATTATACTTATCTTCACATCACAATATTATTATAGAGTGGTAATTGGTCAAGAAACTAACAACTTCTATGAATTGATGGATTTAAAGCCGGTCCTTAAACTAGCACAAGAATTTGGCGTAATCCATTAACAAATATTTGGAGACTTGAAGCTAGTTATCCAATGGATGCATAAAGAAATTGCTCATTGGAATTTTACATTATGAGCCTTGTATGATGAAGTACACATTCTATTGACATTTTTCTCATATACTTCTCTATCTCATATTTTCAGGGACAAGAATAGTGTTGTAGATGGGCTCTCAAAAGGTAGATTTGGGTTGGAATGGGGAACCTATATTGCTTTAGTAATCTACAATGGGCATACTGCAGAATATAATCACGAACCAAGGATTTAATTATACACATTACAGTTTCTATCTCATTTTTGGTATAATGATAGACTCTCACTAATGGATGAAAGATTAAGTGTACTTTTTTAATGTCATTCTAGTAGAGCCTATTGATATAACTATACAATAACAACTTTCAATTTTTTGTGTGCTGATGGACTAGACATAAGAATGTCATGTAAAGGAATTAAAAGCACTTATGAATGTCGTGGGCATTTCACTATATATTTTTGTTCTCTTAATAAAAATATAGATTTTTTTCTTTGAAAAAAAAACAAAAAACAATGTAAGCCATGCGTTTAACTACTTTTTCATAATTTAAATTATGTTTCATTAATTTTTTAGCTAAGAAAACTTAAAATTAAAATTAAAATTTGATGTTACTAAACATTCACATTCTAACGTTTTTTTCCAAAGAAGAAAAAACAAGTAATTTTATTTCAAGGAAAAACAAAATTACAATTGTAGATGCCTGAGGAATCCCTGCAACTAATAGAACAACCATCTAAAAAAAACATGAAGTCTGAAAAAGGTAGCAAAAAACCAAAAAGAATACATCCGAGATCAATTATACATCCATCTAAAAAAGTTGGCAAGTCCCATTTAATGTCACGTACATAGTGAACAATTAGGTCTATAATGTCATGTACATAGTGAACAACTAGGTCTACAAGAATTTCTATAAGTGCTCCATAAAAAAAAATTCTCAATCACAATATCTGCTATATGAAACCGCATCTGAAAATTTCTGTGAATCGTTGAAAAAGAGATTGTGTGGAAAGGAAAGCATTTACAAGAGTGGACCATGAATCAGCTTTGTAGCCAAGAGTTGTGAAAATATTTTGAAGTTCTCGCCTATGATTTTCCAAGAGCCCCTGTCTAGTGCCACTCCATATTTTGAGAGTTGATTTGCCTCTTGGTTTTGATCCTTGTAAACATGGTTGAAAGAAAGGCGAGAGAAATAGATTGTAAACCTTTTGATTTCTTGAAAAAGAGGCAGTATGGTGTAGTTTTGCATAGAGAAAACATCATTCATCCAGTTGAATGTCATTAAAGAGTCACCATATATGTGCATCTGTGAGATTCCTTTTTTCCTGGACAAGTGAAGAGTAGCTTTAATGCCATTAGCTCACTAAAATTGTTTGTTGCTTGTCTAAGGCAAATAGAGAACGAAGTAGCCTAATCTTCTAAGAGGTGAATAATGCCCCAACCCCTCTAATAGATGGAATCCCTTGCCACCTCCATCAAAACAAAATTAAGGCATGTTTTTTTTCACATTCTAGCTATAAATTCAAACGTTTATATTTATCATTTACAAACATCTACATTTTAATATTAAAGATAAAAGAAAAATATATACAAATAAATTAATTATATCTATTATGAAATAATTGAAACATTTAATTATATATGAAATATGGATTGTTATATTTGTTTTTTTTAAAATAAATTGTAACTTTTACTCATAAAAAGAAGAAAATATATATACACTACAAATGCTTCACGCATTTCAAGATTTTATTCCAGAACGATTTTACAACAAAATTATCAATAAAGATAATACAACTAAGAGCCTAAGAATAAGCCCTTACAGACTTTTCAAAAGTATCATCACACACATAGAAGTCATTGTATGTTAATGCATTTACACATATAAAAAAATATATCAAAAAGGTAGACTAGAGTCCCAAAAAATCCCTCAATAGAGTTTCAATATTTCTTTACATTCTTTGAGAAAATATAGAGCCATAGTTTAACAAAACATCTCTAAAAGTTAGTATAAGAATAGTATAAATCTAATGAAAATATATATGTAAGTGAATGAATAGTTGATTGTGCATCTTTTGATTCCAAAACTAGCCAAGAACATGGTTCCAGTTGAAGACCTTCCTTGGAAAGAGTATATTATTTCCCGTTGTGTTCTCTGTACACATGGATAAAAGTAATTGAGTCAAAAACATATTTGAAATTAAGACCATAGCCCAAGGTTTTCCATGTTACTAACTCTCCTCATTTAGTTGATCACAACCATAGAATCCATGTAAATTTGAAGTTTTGACACACCTTTTTCAATAGAGAGAAATAAGAATAATTTTAAAGCACGTAATTTAGGATAATTGTTTGTACCTCTAACTAGCCTTACCTTAAACTTGAAAAAACGAGAATCATTGATAAAAACTACTCTTTGTGCCTAACAAATTAGTGGGTCCTCTTCACAAGGCCCATTAAAATAAGCTCAAGCCCCACTTTTATCAATTTGTTCTTGTCTAGTTGATATCTAAGGCTTGCCCTAGTAGGATAAGTTTACTTTAAGTAACACATTTGAAGGGAAGAATCAATTTATCCTCAAACAAAATTGCATTTCAAGCTAATTAAACTCCCCATGCTATAATTATAGGGAGAGCCTTGAAACCTTTAGCTCGGTTTTAGAAAACCATTTTTTAAGACAATTCTCAATTGTCTCTTCTGTTCAACCCTCTTTGATTCTAGTTACAAATTCAATCTCCCTCCAAACCTACCTTGTGTAGTCACAAAAAATAAGAAAATGACTTATATTTCCTTATAGACCTTACATAGGGACTATTTGCTTCGACCCCTACCTAATTATACTTAGAAGGGCTTCGAATTAAGAGCTTTGTTCATGATGGTTGGCCACATGATTATTTCTCCCTTTAAGGGGCCTCTAATTTTCCAAGCTGGCTTCCACCACCATTGCACCTTGCCGAAGGATTTCATCACCAACTAGTGCATTCATTGTGAGAAGGTTTTGTTTGTTTGCTTGCTTCCTAGATTTTTAGCATGTGTTGTTTATTTTCCCTAGAAGACTCTAGGTTGGATCTGTGTTTAATGGCGTCAGTTCCCGGAATGACCAATGAAGCAACCCCTTCTCCAGGGGAACCTTTTTTTTTTCTTTCTTACGAAAACGTTGGTCCTCCTTACATCGTTACTTTGAGCCTTCTAGGTCTCATAATTGGATTATCGGTATGGTTGTTTTCCACTTCAATAATCTCGAATGCAGCAAGTGCTTCAATTGTAAGCACTTCCCCCAAGAACATCAACCTCATGTTGATCCTTCACCTTCTTCACCTTCTCCACTTGAAAGGTCTTCTTTTATTTCATCTTCTTCGCTGAGTGAAATCTCTGAAGCTAGTAACTAGGTGGATAAGAAGAAGAAGAAAAGGAAGATTAAGAAGAAGAAAAACAAGCAAGGGTCCAAACTTCCAACCACTGTCGAACATGTTGGAAAGCAATCGATTACTGTTAATTGTGTTGGGAGAGTTGATGATGCCAAGATCACCCAAATAATTCGTAAACCCAAGTACCCTTGTAGGCTTTGTAAGGGTAGCCATCTTCTTAAGGATTTCCCTGGTCTATCCAAGGTTATAGAAGCATGGTCTAAATGCCCTCGCCATCCCATGTCATCATCCTCTGAACAACATGTTGATGACCTCTCGTCAACTAGTCAGGATACCGTTGGGAAGAAGAAAAGTAGAGTCAAGTTCCCGTGTATGTTATGCGGAGGGAGTCATCAAAATCACCTTTTCCCTCGTATGGACGAAGCCTCTAAATTACTGGAAGACATGACTGTTTCCCAGCCTCACCTTCCGGCTGTTTTTCGCAGGCTTAATTTCAACCCACCTGTCGTTGATGGCATGATCAATCTGGTCTCTTCGTCGGTCAATCTGGTTGATCAGGTAGGCAATCTGGACACATACTTAGTTGAACCAGTTGACAAAGTGGTCGATCCGATCCTATCCTCAGTCGATCCCACTCTCTCGTTAGAGCATGCAACTCAAGCGGTCGATCTGTTTCCACCCATCGACCCCATTCTCCCCTTGGAGAATGTAACCCAAGTAGTCGATTTGATCTCATCATCGGTCGATCCTTCTCTCCCACTGGAGAGTAAAACCGATGCTACCCACATTTTTCTCATTGATAAAAAATCTACCATGCTAGGGGGAATTCCTCCTTCCTCCATGGAACCTCCTCCAAGTAATGAAGCCATCCATTTTTATTGGGGTGTGCTAACTAGACCTCGTCTTCCCTCTCATGACATTCCTTTCAAGATTATAGTATGGGTTTGTGGTCAGGGCGTTCCTCAAACGCTGATAGACGAAGGTGCGTCCGTTAGTATTTTATCCTTTGTTGCTTGGAAATATTTAGGATATCCTCACCTTGTGTCAATTACCCAGACTTCGTTATCTTTTAACAGAAGAACCAGTTGCCCTTTAGAGATCCTTCCTCGGTTTCCCATAACTTTGGGAGGGAAAACTGTCTTTATTGACGTCATGGTAGTCGAAGACCCCTTGGATTTTGATTTACTCCTTGGGAGATATTATGTCTATGCCATGAAATCTATCGTGTCAACTCTTTTTCATGTGATATCTTTCCCTCATGATGGAAGAGTGGTGACTATTGATCAATTTTCGTTTGTTGGCCCTGACTTGACCGTCAACCCAGTGACCTCCCTAAACGGTTTGTATATGCAGACAATATCACCCCTGCCACATGTCAATTATGTGGCATTGTCTCCCATGCCTTCAGTTGTCGATGAATATGAGTCTCTCAATGTAAGCTCAGTCTCTTCTGACTTAGATCCGGTAGTTGACATGGTGATATCTTTGATAGGGATTTTAGAGCCTGATCTCTTTACCCCTATTGCGACCCTCAACATGTGTTCCTTCCAAAGTGTGTTTCTTCCGTCAAGTGAAGATCGTTTAGAAGCCATGTCTGAGTTTTGTCCCTTGATATGGTGTCCTTCCGGAGCATTGTCCTCTTGGAATCCATGATCAAGAAGAGAGTCTTGAGCATGGTTTTCTGATTTCAAGCTCATTAAAAAATGAAACGAGCTTTGAGCATAGCTTTCTAATTTCAAGCTTGTTAAAAAATGAAACCAGTTGTGAGGACAATTTTGCATCTCTGTCACAACCTCGTTAAAAAATGAAACAAAGGTTTCGAGCATAGTTCTTCTCATGTGTCGAGCTCGTTAAAAAATGAAACAGAGGTCTGGGGATTGAACTTGGATTCTTGAGCATAGCTTTTCTTCTCAGTGGCAAGCTCGTTAAAAAATGAAATAGATTCCCCCCCCTCTTCGATTGAGTCAAGTACTTCGTTACGTATAGTATTTGAAGCTTTATTCCATCCTCTTGTGACATCGGATGAGATGAATCTTGGCGGGCAATGCTTACAGCCTTTGGAATTCATGTTGAAGTTGAGCCACTAAATTCTTAAGCTGGGGGCTAAGTACCAACCATGTGATTCTGTGAACCATGCATTGGGAAGCCACAGACATAGTTTTCTATGGTTCAAGCTTGTGTAAAAATGAAACCACCTGCCTCAAGCATAGTTTCCTCTGATTCAAGCTTGTGTAAAAATGAAACCAAGTCCAAGTATAGTTTTGGCTAGTTTTAGCTTGTTCAAAAATGAAAACAATCCCAAGCATAGTTTTGTTTTGTTTTAAACTTATGTTAAAATGAAAACAATCCTCAGCGTAATTTTTGTTCTTTCTCATGCTCGTAAATACCTGAGAATGTAACTGAGTAAACTTTTATCACTTTTTCAGACTTGTAAAGGTTATACGAAAAAGGAACCCCCTGGAGTTCCCTTTAAGCCCTTTTTAGACTCTCTAAACATGAAAAAATTGCCAAGCAATCTTGTTATTTTCATGCTCGTTAAAGTATTTGAAGAAAACGTCCGTTGAGCGATATATTATCTCTTTTTCAGTCTCATCGGACAATTTTACGAAAAAAGGACATTTTGGAGTTTTCTTTAAGTGTTTTTCAAGCTCTCTAAACACGAAAAACCCATGAGTTTTCTTTCTTTGGACTTGTAAAACAAACATCGAAAGACCCATATGGGACCGAACCACTCCTTCCTAGGGTTCGTTAAACATACTCTGAGGGACTCATCCGAAGGATGGGCTTACAGTTCAAGCATATGTTATCCTCCTCAAGATTGTGTAAAAATAAGGAGGTACTCGCCATAAATGGTGGGGGGGAATTAGGAAATAAATGTATCTAAACCTGTATTCTATGGAAGAGTTTTTTTTGAACATGACACCCTTTCACTCGCTTTGTGTCTAGGTTGGAAAATCCTCTTGTCTCTTGATCATACTCCTTTATAAGATTACAAATTGGTCTGTGATCCCTATTTTTGAGTTAGTGTTTCCAAGACAATTGTCGTGTCGTCAATGTGTTCAAAGAGAAGTTCAACCCAGAAAGACTTCTATTGCATTGGTCATTTCTGTAGTCGTTAAGCCTTCTATTGTGTCGGCCATCCCTGAGTCATTCCTAAATCACTTGATACTCCGATCTACCTCAAATATTTTTACCTGTTTCATGTCATTGATGGGGGATACATTAAGGCCCTCCCATGACGATTCTTTTCCTATCGAATTCAACTCATCATCCAGGAATTAGACTTAGAAACTAATTGGTACCTTGGAACTTTCATGCCTCAATGGTAGGTTTCCTCGCTTTCGATAGTGGGTTTTCATTATTGAACCTTGATCGAGAGATCCTGTCGAGTGTTCGACTTCAGCTCATTAGTTCACACCCGTTGGATTTTACTAGTGTACCTTGGGATTAATTGACATTAATGGTGATTTCCCTCACACTTGTTAACGGTATTCACTAATGACCGTTAATCAAGTGGTTTCTACCATGTTCAACTTCAACACATGTATTCGCATGGTTAGATTCGTACTATAGAGTGGTGGAGATGAAGACCCTGAATCTTTTATGAGAGATTCAGGTTGTGTTGGCGTATATTCAGATTGTACTGTTGCATAGATTCACAATGTATGCCTCATGGCTATGCTCAAATTTGATTCTTTAATACATAGATCCACAGTGTATTTTTGGTGGTTATGTTCATATTTGAGTCATCATGGCATGGATCCATAGTGTATGTTTGTTGGCCATGACCTGTCTTACTTGACATGGATCTTTGCATGTTGGCATTTATGCTTTGAGTCGTTTGTATTCTGAGCATGGGAATGCCTACCTCAGTGATGATATATTATTGTACTTTATTTCCTTGTTTGTTGGTAGGTTTCCGACCGACGTGTTCCTTGTTCCCTACACATTCTCAACAAAGTATTTCAACTATCACTCTGTTCTAACTTCATACTTTGGGGGGATTATTGTTACACATTATTTTTATCACCCTTATGACCGTTAATGATGTACACCTATCCTTTGTCTTTAGAAGGATCAATGGCATGAATCCCTGAAGAAGAATGAAGGCACATTTTCCCAGAAAGATGAAAATCATCTATTCCCTTGTAAAAAACTTATAAAAATGGATCATCACACCTTTCTTAGTGTTAAGGGTGTGACGATATAGGATCGTCGCAGGTTGCACCACAGTGGCCTACGACACCGTCGTAGTTTGCTCAGTCTTAAGGGTGTGACGATTTTCGTACGAAGGAAAAAGAAGAATTTCTCGAAAGTTCTAGAAGAGAAGTTTCAAGGGTGAGGTGGCCTCTGATCGGTTTGGATCTTAGTCGCATCCCTGATCTCATGGGATCATCCTAACTTAACCCTATCCTTTTCAACTTATAAAAGGAGAGGAGTTCTCATTTGGAAAAGTTAGCTTTTGGGGTTGGAAAGTTCTTGAGCTTTGTAGCTTGGAGTTCTTGGAGCTTGTATGTTGGCTTTGTAGCTTGGAGTTTTTGGAGCTTGTATGTTGGCTTTGAGCTTTTCTTTGTAAAGATAGATTGTTGATCTCAGAATCCGTGGAGCAGAAGTGTGTGGGAAGCAAGGAACTGTTGGAAGGGACCTTACAACATCAAGGCATTGGTTGTATTCTCCTTTTCATATCTTTAATATAGTGATATATTTCTTTCCCATAAAATTGATCTTATTTTATTGTATGACTCCTTGATCACATACATAGGTTTTGTTGAGTATACGTTGTTTCTTTCACTTCATTCGCTTGTGTCTTTTTACAGGTTCAACATCCCATAAGCCTTGGAACGGAGCAAGGATGGCACTAGCAAGGACAAATGAAGTTTAAAAGGTATGTCATTTATCTCTTGTTAGTTAGTATGCTTGATAATTAAAACTTAGGAAAAGTTGTATATTTTGTTTTGTTTTGTTCTAGTTTCGGGGTGAAATTAGGGAGATTTGTTTGTGTCCGCACTTACCGATTAGTCTGATAACAACCCCTCTCTTATTCACACATGAATTTATATTTTATTCCGGATTTGATTTGTTGTTGTGTACCTTTTGTTTTATAATGCTACAAACCATAGCAACAACGATTTAGTTTCTTTATCCTTTTACAATGATATTTGTTTTTGGGGGATTTGGGTATTTGTTGGCCTCAACAATTGTTTTGATGTAACTTGAATATTTTAATGGATTGGTTCCCTCATTACATTGGATTCCAAACCTTATCCCTATTAGTTTAGTTTATTTTATTTATTTATTTATTTATTATTATTATTATTTTATGTTTTCAAGTTTTTCAATGTCTGCATTGTACAATAAACACACATTGATGCATTTTCAAGGTAAAGCACACCACTTGGCCTTGTCAATTTAAAAAAAAAGATTTATGGTTTCACATTTTCCCATTGTACAATATATACACACTGATGCACATATTTGTAAGGTGCACACCGATGCGTATTATTGTATAATGTGCAATGATTAACCCAAAAATAGTTTTAGGCTGAAATTATTTACAGAGTTTGTAAAACATATTTCATCAATTGAATATTTCTTTTTGGAGGTGTTTTATTGATAGAAGATTAGGGGGGAGAACTTATAGCAATGAGTGCAAGGGAAGCACATCCCTAGAAGAGAACATGGCAAGTTATTTGAAGTTTTAATATAAAAGTAATATATTTGAATTATTTGTAGATTTAAATTATGTGTTTTCATCAATGTGTGTCCTACAAAGAAAAAACGTGAAGAAACTCCATAAGCTTGTTTAGTATCTGAGTGTAAAAGAGAGTAAAAGTTTTATGGAAATGTTGGAAACAAGGGAATTAGGTGGATTTAAAGGTGAATAGCATTAAGTTATTTTTTTACTTTTTAATAAAAATGCATTACTTAACAATAATAGCCAAAGTGTTTCAAACATTTGATTTCCTTAACATTTCACATTTGTTGTGTTGTTTATATTTTAATTAATTTACAATCG
>ML783240.1:301770-325955 GCA_009831015.1 Picea engelmannii | reverse complement strand
TTTAAAAGGTATGTCATTTATCTCTTGTTAGTTAGTATGCTTGATAATTAAAACTTAGGAAAAGTTGTATATTTTGTTTTGTTTTGTTCTAGTTTCGGGGTGAAATTAGGGAGATTTGTTTGTGTCCGCACTTACCGATTAGTCTGATAACAACCCCTCTCTTATTCACACATGAATTTATATTTTATTCCGGATTTGATTTGTTGTTGTGTACCTTTTGTTTTATAATGCTACAAACCATAGCAACAACGATTTAGTTTCTTTATCCTTTTACAATGATATTTGTTTTTGGGGGATTTGGGTATTTGTTGGCCTCAACAATTGTTTTGATGTAACTTGAATATTTTAATGGATTGGTTCCCTCATTACATTGGATTCCAAACCTTATCCCTATTAGTTTAGTTTATTTTATTTATTTATTTATTTATTATTATTATTATTTTATGTTTTCAAGTTTTTCAATGTCTGCATTGTACAATAAACACACATTGATGCATTTTCAAGGTAAAGCACACCACTTGGCCTTGTCAATTTAAAAAAAAAGATTTATGGTTTCACATTTTCCCATTGTACAATATATACACACTGATGCACATATTTGTAAGGTGCACACCGATGCGTATTATTGTATAATGTGCAATGATTAACCCAAAAATAGTTTTAGGCTGAAATTATTTACAGAGTTTGTAAAACATATTTCATCAATTGAATATTTCTTTTTGGAGGTGTTTTATTGATAGAAGATTAGGGGGGAGAACTTATAGCAATGAGTGCAAGGGAAGCACATCCCTAGAAGAGAACATGGCAAGTTATTTGAAGTTTTAATATAAAAGTAATATATTTGAATTATTTGTAGATTTAAATTATGTGTTTTCATCAATGTGTGTCCTACAAAGAAAAAACGTGAAGAAACTCCATAAGCTTGTTTAGTATCTGAGTGTAAAAGAGAGTAAAAGTTTTATGGAAATGTTGGAAACAAGGGAATTAGGTGGATTTAAAGGTGAATAGCATTAAGTTATTTTTTTACTTTTTAATAAAAATGCATTACTTAACAATAATAGCCAAAGTGTTTCAAACATTTGATTTCCTTAACATTTCACATTTGTTGTGTTGTTTATATTTTAATTAATTTACAATCGACCATGGATTTTTCTACCAAGTATGAACGTACAAAGAAGAGCCATATGAACATTTGATTGACATTGGTTTACGTAAGGGTTGTGAGTATATTTTGAAGTATCAAGGGTTAATTAAACAATTTGTAAGTAGATACGTTGTTTTACTTCACTTATTTTATAACTAATGGGACAACAAAAAACCTTTAATTATATCTATACTTTGTCATGTGGTGTATAAAAATTGTAGGAAACAAACTATGGAGTGGAAGCACCAAAACATATGTTGAGAGACGATATGAAGCATGGGTTTGAAAGAATGTGTATTGTGCATGAATAATTCATTGCTATGGTATGTTTTTCAATTTACACAATCATGTATATTATACTATAAATGTAGATATACTCATTACACTTTATTTATATGTTTGTAGATGGAACATGAAGAGGAGGAACACATCAAGGTACTCAAAAAAACATTGAAATAACCCAAAAAGTGTGAAGAAATGAGGTATGTAAGCAACTCAAGCAATGACAACAGTTGAAGAAATAGATGATGATTGATATAATTGAATTTTACAAGTTTTAAACAGATGGGAGGAGATCAAAATGAAAAACTACTTGAAGCTTAATATCTCATGGCATGAAAAACAAATACTAACACAACTAAGAACCATCTCACACAAGTTGTGATGTAGAATATGAATATGGGAACAACCCAAGGAGTTGTGAAAGGAAAGGTTACACAAAGTATGTGGAAATGGAGTGGTATAAATCGAACAACATTTACTTCTACAATGTGTATCATACTTATTGAATAAGGGAACCATCTCACACAAGTTGTGATGTAGAATATGAATATGGGAACAACCCAAGGAGTTGTGAAAGGAAAGGTTACACAAAGTATGTGGAAATGGAGTGGTATAAATCGAACAACATTTACTCCTACAATGTGTATCATACTTATTGAATAAGGGTGATGTTGAATTGCATATTAGATATCAGGAATCAACATTTCAAGAGGATCTGTGGAGGGGTACAACAAGGTTGGATGAGAAAATGATGTAGTCAAGAAGTAGATGGTTGAGAGTAGATTCAACAAGGAAACTATCCCTTGATTTAGAGAGAAGGGGACCAAAATCAATTGACTAGACCAAGCCATGATTTGGGCTTGCCATTATCCCACTAGCTCAAGTTATTGTAATCTCTTGCTTTATTATCTTGGAAAATAGTGCACGTAATTAAAACTTTGTTGTCTCATATGACTATTTAGTTTTGTGGACATGTTAACAAAATATATCTATCTATTTTTATCAACTAATCAAGCCTCCAATAATGACAGTGGATACATCTTGAAAAAAATTGTATGTTTTACATAAATTAATTATAAATGAACTTATATAATAACATATAATTATCTTAAGGGGTGACATATGTGGGGGGATCATGATCCTCTATGATCTCGGAGGAACAAAAGTAGCATCTTATGCATGGGGTCTTGGGATAGCTCCATCCTCCAAACAATTTGTCAGAAGCATATGCCCTTCCGAGAGGTCTCTTTTAGGCAAAGGAAACCAAGGTCGAAACTCGGATTGTCTTAGGTGACTCCTCAATGATCATCAAAGCTATACTTGGGAAGTTATTACTAGTGGATAACAAGCTCATTGTATTCATAGCTCAAGCTAAAAAGGAGGAAAGCACAATAAGAAAAATCTCATTCTATCACTTAAAGCAAGAACTCAACGTAGAAGTGGATCTACGGGCCAAGAAGGCCACTGAATAAACCAAAGGTGTGTATGAAAAAAATGGGGTGCACTCACTATGCAACATCCCCTAAGGTTTTGGATTAATTTTGCATGACAATCAACATTTACTACCCCATCAAACATATCAACTTCTTGGTATCAAGATTAGAGTATTGAGGACAACACTCGGCCTCTCTCGCATGCAAGACTTAATGACAACTCTATTTGTTGAATGCTCTAGTTTGAAAATTAGTCAGCTCTATGGGATACTGGAACAAAAGAGGCGTGTAATTGGGAACACTTGTGGTTGTGACATTTAGGCATCAAGCCTCCAGGTAAGCGATTTCTTTGGAATAGGGCAGCTTGTATGGGATCCTTGTTGTTTTATTTCAATTCTGAGAATTTCTCAAGGGATTGTTGCAAAGGTTGTTGGTTTGGCTTCTACGTTTTGGGTCTAGTTCTCTGGTTTTAGTGAAGGTGATTTGGAAGGGTTCTCTGGTTCTCATCTATGGTATGTGTTTTGGGTCTAATTCTTTATTTCTCAGCTTTGTTTCTCCAAGGATTTCTATTTTGGTGTGCTTCTCCTATGGACTTCCTATTGCAGGAATTTTTGTGAGGAATTTCTAGTGTAGGGTCTCTGTTATGGTTTTATCCCTTTGAAGATGTGTGAGGTGGAAGCCTCCTCCTCAATTCTCTCAAATTAAGGCTCTTGTTCAAGACTTGACTTTTTCAGTCTAGTCTGGCTAGCAATCTTCGATGTTTTGAGTGCAATTATGGAAAATAGAGATGTATTGGAATTCAAGAGGACTCTAAGGAGACATAAGGAGTACATTCAATGTAACATGACCTCTCTATTCTCAATCACAATCAAAGTGCATGAGAATGAACATCTATGTGTCTCTCAACATGCATCCATCATGAATTTACGAGTTCAACAAAAATAGAAACTTGACATTTTGAAAGATAAAAGTTGAATGTTGCATAATTTGGCACTGAATCTTTCAAAGGATTCCCTCTCCTCAACATCAAACGATAAGGTCTTGGTCAACTTTGTTCAAGTTGAATTCAAGGAAGAAGAGATGGTTCACTAACTAAAAAAACTGATGGATATTGAGCAACAACACTCTCCTCTCTCAGATGTTGGTCAAGAAGAAGTAAATAGTCTTCATTGTATTTTGCTAATTATAATGTTTTTTAGAGTCATTAGGATCTTAGGTGTTTTTGTCAAAAACAGACTACTTGCAAGAAAATCTAAAATGTTTATTTTATAATTTGTTGTAAACTTTGTTAAGTAGTATTAAAGAACTATTTAATTTTGGGCTCTAAAATTGTCTTTTAATATATTATTGTTAACACTAGCTACAACCTTTTAACATAATATAATATTTTCTGGTTTAGGTTATATATAATGGAGATCACATGCTTAAGCCACTTTTATAAAGTAAAAGTAGCAATTATGGGCCCACATAAGTTCTAAAGATGAGCATTATACTTCTACTACTCTTCTCATAGTTGTTGGGCACCATCCAAGTTTTCAATATTCACTTTCTAAGTAAATTTAGGGTTCCAATTACCCATTAAGGTAAAGTTTTGGATGGTTTATGTTACCTAGGATTATGTGGAAGGGATGTTTAAGAATAATTATTATATGACGTGGATAAGATTTTTACATTAACCCCTTGAAGAATTCCTACACTGTTGGTGAAATCATTCATGGCAACGTGAGGGAATGTGACGTGTTGGGTCAATGTGGGGGCAGAAGTTTGCCGTGTGTCAGATGGCAAAGGTTTCTGAAAAAAATACGTTGAAAGTTGCTTTCAGTGATAGAGACTTTGGCATGGAGTTGGTTTGAGATGTTGACGTGAGAGATGTAGACTTAGATTTTGTAGGTGCGATTGGTGACGGACTTGGACATTTCATTATTATGGTGGAGAATGTTATACGGAATACAATATCAATATCTTCCTAACTTTAACTTTAGCGTGTACGTTAATTTTTTGTTTTTTTAATTATTTCTCTTTTTTATTAAAATTGAAGAAATGTTTGTCATTTTAATATTTTATTTATAATTAATAGGGTATACATTAAGATAAGTTAAATATTTAAAAAAAAAATAACCTCGTTTTTTCCATTAAAATTGGAGAAATGGTTGTCATATATAATATTTTATTTAAATAAAATAAATGGTTGTCATTTAAATATTTTATTTATAATTAATAATAATATATAGGTAGAAATGATTACTTATTTAATATTTTATTTATAATTAATATTAATAATAATAATTTAATTTTAAGTTCATAATTAAATGAGATATCAAATTGGTTAAAGTTTATAAAGATATACATACTTTATTCTTTAAATTTGAACATGTGAATATTTTATTTATAATTAATAATAATATACATAAAGACAAACAAAATTGTAATTATCAAAATAGGTAGGTTTTCCTCAATCTTAATCCTTTGAGAATATGAAATCATTTGATTTTTGAGAAGGCTTTTTTGGATTTGTTAACATCCATTTCCTTTTTTCACTATGTTTATATTTTGTTTTCTATTGTTGATGTATTTTGTTTTTTTTGTTATTTTCCAAATGAATAATAAAAGGGAATCTATTTTTTATTGTTCTTTTTTATTTTTTTTCCAAGTTTCTTTGTTGTGGAGGAATGTGTCACTTTTATTAAGCGTTGGTATCTTTGAAGGCCCTTCAATTATTTGGCTTTTCTAAGTTAATCTTTTTTTCAAAAGGACTTAAGAATTTTTTTAGGTCCATTTATTTCTTTAGGTAAAAAGTTACCATGTAAACATATTGGAAGCATATGTTATATTGAAACTTTGTTTGTTCATAATCAAGATTTTGCTTCCAAACTTTCCATGCTACGTCACTCTAGATGTCTTCACCTAAAACTTTAATGAAATCCACTTCTACACATAACCTAACATAAATTGTTATATAACCTAACATAAATTGTTATATGATTATTACATATTTTTGAGACATAAAATTAAAACTTTTTTAAATCATTAAAAAAAAAAAAAAAAATTCAAAGATCATATCAATGCAAAGAAACATTATAATTGACATTTAATCATTTAAATTAATGATTTAGAAGAAATATTAAAAAAAAAAAAAGACTCATACAAAGTCATACAAAGTGAAGCAAAACCTATAAACCAAGAACGAAGGATTGTATCCTTATTCTCCATATATAACAAGTTCTACCACAAACGAGTGACTAAAACTTTGGAAAAGCTATTAATCTAATAAATAAAACTTGAAAAAGTGAGATATTATACCTTGGATTATTTATTATATTTCCATAAAAGGTACTTATTGCTAGAGAAGGTGAAGAGGGAAGTGCAACGAATTCCTTTAAAGAGGGAATTGCAATGAATTCACTAAACTAGTTTATGAATAATTCAATTTAATTTTTTTATAGAAATAAATGTATTTTTTTGTTATTTTATTATTATTTAATTATAAATATATTTTTTATTTTTTAAAAAACATTAAAAAATTATTATTATTATTATTTAATTATTAATATATTTTATATTTTTTTTAAAACATTAAAAAATTATAACATTTCATTTTTTACTATCATCTAACTACAAAACTATAGTTTTAACAACAAAAATCAATACTTCAATGCGGTTGTTGAGTTCATATGTATATCTATTTTCCTTAAGAAAATCTATAAACCATGTTGATCCTTCATAAAATATGAGTCTACCATCCAAGTTCACCTTGTACACTTTTATATAGTCATTTTTGTATTTCTATGGTTTCATGGAGGGCTTTGAACTTTCACGATCACATAGGCCTTTTCATGATATTTGAGCTTAGAATTGAAAACAAATATAATTATTTTGTTTTATAATCATAATTAAATGTGTTATGAATTGGTTTTTTTTTATTAACTAAAAATAATGAGAAGAAAATTTGAGAAATTCACATTTTTTTTTCAAAATCTGGTAAGAATTATTTTGAATTGATAGAGTTATAGATTTTAAATGATAACATTGCACAATTCAATTGCAATAAAGGTGTTTGAAGAGAATGAATCCATTTTTACATTAAAAACATTAATTTTGTCCAATCCAAAATTACAATTTTGACAAAAATGATCTAATTGAACATTTAAGTTTTATTATTTATTATTCAAACTTTAAAAACTAAACTAAATTAATTGTTATTTTATTTTAAAAAAAACATTAAACATTGATTATCTTCTCAAATTTAAATTTCATTTTCTCAAATTATATACAAAAATGATTTTAATAATAAAAACCCATGAAACCTATAATATTTATAACTTCAATTCAAACCTTAAAGATCCAATGCTTACACTGGTCACTCTACTAAGTAAAGTAAGGCCTTAGTCTTACTTGTCGAGACCCAACTTAATTCTAAACATGTTTTATAGGCTGGTGAGCCAAGTAATTATAAGTTAGGAGGCTTATGTGATGATTAGGTCGAAGAGCCTACATGGTTAAGGCCAGTGAGCCTATTTTTGTATATGTAAACACTCATATCATTGATATTAACACATCGCTACGCAACCACTATAAAAGAGTATGGGGGACTAAGCTCCATTGGGAAGGGAAAGGGAAGGGCCTAGGCGACTAGGAAAAAGGGCTAAGCTTGAGGGCTTAACTCCAACAAAATATTATATATTATTATTTCCTAAAGACTATGGTGATGATAATTATTTATCCTAAGTCTCATGGAAGAGAGAAGGAATCCCAAGTGGAGAGAAGCGAACTCCTGGAGAGCCATGTGTCAATCAGGGCGCATGCAAATATATGTGGGGAAACAGTCTATTTTTTCATATTTTCCCATTCACGAATGCATTCCTACGCATTGAGCATTCAGGTAGCCAACCATTTTCCTCCATGAGTTGACCTCTACATCATTCATGCACCTTTGGAACATGTACACACTCTGAGATACCTCGTACATTCCTATTAAGCACAACACACCTGCACATTGCCTAAATCGATACTATGCCTTACTTGAATGTTGTTGCTTCCAAGGTAGTTCCTTGACTAAGAGTGGTTGATGCCCTTACCTATTGTATACCTGAATTTTGATGTTGTCATCACTCTTACTTGATTGACTTAGGAGATGGACTAAAGAAACGGGTTGTCAGGCACGAGGGTTTGAAGAGGTGGGTTGTCAGGTCTGTGGATTGAATAAACAGGTTGTCAAGCCTGTGAGAAAGTCTCTCCAGGTGAGAGAGGTTATTGGGGAATGGATTCCCTAAAGGGAGCTCAACTATAGCTATAGTGCTCTGAGAATTCATGTTTGGTCTATTGTTGAAGCCCTGGAAGGGAAGTGGGGCAGTCGAAGGACCATTGAGCAAAGAAGGGGCACACTTCCTAGGGTGGGACAGACACGTGGGGAATGAGAGGTTGTAGGTTTCTAGTGTGAGTTGGCTCTTGGGAATAAATCATTCCTGTTGACTGTGTAACTTCCTGTTGTCTCAGCCTAGCTTAGGAATCCCTTTACCCAAGTGGAGTTTAGTCCCAGCTCAGGGGTGACCCACTACTAAGAGTGATGAGAAGTGTGGTCTACGGATGGGAGGTTTGTGGAAGGTTTGTACACAATTGGTGGTATTCTATACAAGATAAGTATCAATTATGTGTTCAATTTCATGCCGTGTATTTGTACTTGTCTTATATTTATGAGTATTGTCTTTATATGCCACATGTATAGGCTTATTGTTATTTTCGCATTAATATGGGTATTAACATAATGTAATTGTTTGTTTAAGTATAGATGTATGATGTTCTGCAAGAGTTTCTCTGTGGCATAGCCCAACATGTCTATGCCTGGGTGTGTACAATTTTGAATATTAGAAACAAGAGTCATTTTATTGAGTAGCATGGCCCGACCTAGGGTGGTTGGGGATGCCACAAATTGGTATCATAACATGAAAGTTTCAAGGTGGCATGACCCAGCCTGGGGTGGCTGGGTATGCTACAAATTGGTATCAAATCCCCAATTTTCAACAATGAGCCTGGATGGGCCATATAAGTGGAAATTGAAGTAAAAGTTTCAAAAGAAATTGTTGTCAAAATGGACAAAATTTGTGTTTCAGAGGGTCCATGAGTGCCAAGAGGGCATTAGGAGAACACCTTAGCTGTGTTTGAAAACTCAAGAAGTTTAGAGGATCGAGAAAGCCAACAAAGAAAAGAAATCACACTAACTGTGGTTTTGAGACCACAAAGTTTAGATTTGGGCCGTCGGATCTATCTGGGAGAAGGAAAATAATTCACAGTCGTTAGATCTGGGATAGGAGTGTGGTGGTTAACTTTCAAGTCCTTTGGACTTCGTTACTTTGGAAAATTTTAAGATTTGGACAAAAGGAGGAAAACGCCCCAGAGTGGATCTACGTCGTAGATCATTTGGGAGAAGACAGATCGTTGGATTCCCCAAGTGGTTTAGCAGTTTGACGTTTGGGAAAACCTATTTGTGGTTTGCGTAGACTGGAGCTTTCTCTGAAGTCCCAAAGTTCGAAACTAATCTGGACCGTTCATTATCGGAGACACGTGTTCGTAGATTGGAAAGTGTTCGGAATTTCGATGCCTGATAGTTTAGGGGGGATTTGGTGTTCAGCAGTGAAATCCTCCGGAGCCCGAAGTTCTGAAGTCCTGGAGCTCTGAATTCACGGAGCTCCGAAGTCCCAAAGTTCTGAGGAACACATGTTCGAAAGTTCAGTGTTCAGGTGTTTCGATGTGCTCTGGTGTGGGGTTCTCCGAAGTCCTGAAGTTCCAAAGTCTCGAAGCATCGGAGTGACGTGACATGATGCCATCACCTAGAGTGATGTGGACCTGATCAAGAGTTCGGAAGCTCGACGAACATGAGTTTAGGAGTGTGCATATGAGAATTTTTACGAAGTCCCGAAGCCCTGAAGTCCCGAAGCTCCGAGGGACAACTGTTCAAAAGTTCAACATTTGAGAGTCATCAAGTATGTGGGTGTGAAATCTTCTGAAGCCCGAAGTTCCGAAGTCACAGAGCACCAGAGTTATGGGGCCTGCTGACGTCACCTAGGGTGACGTGGACACATTAATGTTGGCCATGTGTCATTGTGTTTCATTCTTTTCAAATACCGTTCATGCAAGTTAGAACTTGACACGTGTCACCCGTTGGATTAAGCCATGTGTCATCTCTACATTTTTGCCACGTAGCAAACCTCCCTGGTGCGTGGTTGCTGACGAGACTCCAAGTGTTTTCCAATTTGGTGTTCGAAGGAAACATAGTATGATGAAGGTAAAACCTCTGAAGCACGAAGCTGCTGAGAGCTTCTCCAGGAAGTCACCAGTTCAACGGTCGGAGGGAACGATGTGTGGAGTAGTCGGAACTTCTTAAGCTTGAATTTCTGAAGTCTTGAAGCTCTGAAGATGTATTGTGCAAGGATTGCCAGTTCGACGTTCGGGAGAGATAAGGAATGAAGTATCAAGAGCCTCTGAAGCCTGAAGTTCCGGAGCCCCAAAGTCCTGAAGCTTCGAATGAGCACATATCAACTGAGCACTTGGACATAGCCCTTGGTCATATGAGACTTCGATCGAGATAAAAGAGGGCTAGTGCTAAATTTTTGTTTTTAAAGACCATTTGTTCATATATCCATAACCTCCTGCTCAAAACTTTGAATTGAGAAAGGGAGTAGTCATTGGAAATATCTTGGACAATAGAATATAATTGTTCACCAAGGAAATTGGGATGAATATTCAGTTTCTTAGAAGATCAGAAGAAAGGAATCTGATAGAACTAGAATGGTTCATATTTTCATGAAATTGTTGAACCAGTTAGCCTGACAAAGTTCTATTGGCTACACATTTTGTAGAGTTAACAACAACTAGAGAATATTAGGATCAACAGAATGGAAGATGAACAGGGGGATTGCATCCAGGAAGATGAGATCAAAGGAATGGATATCCATTTGGGAATTGAAGGAACAAACTCCAATGGACATGGAGAAGGAAATGATGAAAACATGAATATGGTAGAGACCATTATAAATTTACAAAAAGATGTCTAAAGTCACAAGGTTGATAATGAAAGTCTTATGAAATCCAGGGAGAAACAAGAAGACTTCAACATGAATTTAATGCAGAGCCTAGAAATAAATGAAAAGAAATTGGATAAAGAGAATGGCTCAAGCAAATCAGGAAGCCATAGGTCTCCTGAGGAAAAAGGAAGATCAAGGAGTGTTAGTAGACATCACCATCACTCCTAAAGGCATTCCAATAGGAGAGCTCATAGAATCTCAAGTCCATCCCCTGTCAGGAAGCATCATAATGGGTCTAGGGTGGATGAACTGTGAGGAGAAATGAAAAAGATCAAAGCTCCTACGTTTGATGGTGAGCACAAGAAGGATGAAGATTCTAAGACATGGTTGTTAGGCATGAGAAAGTACTTCCAATTGCATAATTATTCTTCACATGCAGAAGGAATAATTTCTATCTATCAACTCAAGGGAAAGGCATCCATGTGGTGGGATCAACTTGTGCAGGTGCAACACATTAAAGAGAAAAATGTTGGAAAAAATTCAAGAGGTATTTTGAAAATAAATACTTGACTAAGAGATATTATGACAAGAAAATGAAGGAGTTCTTTCAACTCAAGCTTGGAAGTATGTCCATCGACGAATATGAAAGAAGGTTTTGGAAATGTTGAAGTATGTCTCCTTCATCAAGGATGAGATAGTTAAGATTCAGAGGTATCTGAGTGGGTTGCCATCTTTCATCAGTGACAAGATTCAATATGATGATCCCAAGACATTGGAAGATACCATAAGGCGAGATAAATGCATGTATGATTAGCATAACAGAAAGACAACTTTCCAAAGATCTTGGGAAGACAAGAAGAAGTTCAAGATGGAACAGAGGAAGAAGGGGAATAAGCCACCATTCTTCAGAAACAGTCCTCAAGGGCAACCAACTTCTAGAGAGCCAAGATTGATTGAGATAGGTGGGAAAAGGCCAAGGAAGCCACCTATTCAATGTTGGGGTTGTAAGGGAGATCATATGTATAGAGATTTTCCTCACAAAAGTGAGAAAGTGAGAGTTGTTCACAATGTACAACAAGCAAAAACAGTGGAGGACATGGGCATAAATGTGCCAAGGATCTATGCAGCCTTAGACAACAAGCAAGTAGAGTTTCAATCACACATGATTGAAGTGGAAGGTATGAACAACATCCAAACCATTGAAATTTAATTGATTCAAGAGCTAGTCATAGCTATACAGATCCTAAGGTTGTGGAAATATTTCATTTTCCAAGAAGCAAGCATGGGAAATCTTGGTTGGTGCAACTGGCCACAGCAGCCAAAAGAAAAGTTAATGAGTGGGTTAAGTCATGTCCTATGGGCCCTTTGAAATCCTAGAGAGGAACTATAGCTTATATGCTTGCATTACCTGCATCTATGTCTATTCATAATGTACTCCATGTATCATTTCTCAATAAGTATACACCTGATTCTAATCATTTTATTGATTGGAATGTGATTCAGGTGGAGCAAGAAGGAACTTTTCAAGTGCATCTAGTGTTCATACTGGACCGAAATATCAAGCAGCTCCGGAATCAAACTATAGAGCTAGTAAAGGTCCAATGGACCTGGTACATTCCAGAGGATGCAACTTGGGAGCACAAAGATGTTATGCGGGCAGCATACCCACATCTTTTTGAAGATTTTTGAAATCTTGATGTTAATATGTAAATAAGATGCATTGAGGACAATGCATAAATAAGGGGAGGGGATTGTAATACCCCAAGGCCAAGCCCCAACTGAATTGTAAACTTGTTTTATAGGCTAGTGAGCCAAGTAATTATAATCTAGGAGGCTTATGTGATGATTAGGCCGAAGAGCCTAGATGCTTAAGGCCAGTGAGCCTATTTTTGTATATGTAAACACTCGTATCATTAATATTAATACATCTTTGCGTGTAGACAGACCAAAATAAAAGAGTATGGGGGACTAAGCTCCACTGGGAAGGGAAAGGGAAGGGGCTAGGAGACTAGGAAAAGTGGCTAAGCTTGAGGGCTTAACTCCAAGAGAATAATATATTATTATTTCCTAAAGACTAGGGCGAGGATAATTATTTATCCTAAGTCTCATGGAAGAGAGAAGGAATCCCAAGTAGAGAAAAGAGAACTCTTGGAGATCCATGTATCAATCAAGGCGCATGAAAATATATCTGGGTAAAACATTCTATTTTTCCATCTTTTCCCATTCATGAACACATTCCTCCACACTGAGAATTCAGGTAGCCAACCATTTTCTTCCAAGAATCTACCTCTGCATAGTTCACGCACCCTAGAACCTGCACATGTTGTGAGATACCCTGTACATTTACTGGTAAGCACAATGCACATGTACCTTTCCTGAGCCTGTACTATGCCTTAACCATTTGTTGTTTCTGCCAACACATTTTCTTGTCTGAGCGTGGTTGTTGCCCATACCCGTTTTCTGTTGTTATTTTTACCTGAGCCTGTAACTAGTTGACTTAGGAGCTAGATTGAAGAAGTAGGTTTTCGGTCATGTGGGATTGAAGAGGTGGGTTTTCAAGCCCGTGGATTGAAGAAGTAGGTTGTCATGCTTGTGATAAAATCTCTCCAGGTGAGAGAGGTTGTTGGGGAAGTGATTTCCCAAAGGGAGCTCGACTGCAACTATAGTGCTTTGAGAATTCTTGTTCAATTTGTTGTTGAAGCCCTAGAAGGGAAGTGGGGTAGCCGAAGGACCATTGAGCAAAGAAGAGGCACAATTCCTGCGGTGGGAAAGACATGTGGGGAATGAGAGGCTATAGGTTGTTAGTGTGAGTTGTCTCCTGAGATCAAATCCTTCATGTTGACTGTGTAACTTCCTATTTTCCCAGCCTAGCCTAGGAATCCTCTACTCGGGTGGAGTTTAGTCCCAGCTCGGGGGTGACCCACTGCTGAGAGTGATGAGCAACATTGTCTAAGGTTGGAAGGTTCATGGAAGGTTTGTACGTATTTGGTGGTCTTCTATAAAATATAAGTATTAATTATGTGTTCAATTTCCTGCTATGTATTTGTACGTGACTTATATTTATGAGTATTGTCTATATATGCTACATGTATAGGCTTACTGTCATTTTCGCATTAATATGTGTATTAGCATAATGTAATTGTTTGTTTAAGTATAGATGTATGATGTTCCACAAGAGTTTTTGTGTGGCATAGTTGTTGACGCTTGAATCCGTTAGGACCGAAACGATAACCTCACGAGGATATAAATCCCCCCGCGTTTTTATAGAGGTGGTACTCCTCTTTAGATTTTCTTGAGATTTTTTAAAATATTCAAAATGTGGGACTTGACAGAAGTCTGTTATAGTAATTCAAAGAAAAAAAAATACAATAAGGTAAAAGGAAAATGTTTTTGTTTTCTTTTTAAAGAAATTTCCTGAGAAAGGACCAGGAATCACACATTTAAAGAAAATAAGCAAAATTTCCTCACATCAATTCATAGTTTGGGATAAATATTTCTGATCACATAAAATAAAAAAGAAGATGATCCACATGCATAAGAGAACTTTAACAGAGTGGACACATGGGTACCTTAAATAAAGATAATATTAGATAAACCTCAAATACTTTATATTCTAAAAACAGGGTTACAAAGCATAGTCGAGATTATTACCAAAATAGTTCTATTGGAATTTCAAAAAATATATAGTCTATTACATATTCTTGAAATTGTAAATGTGTTTGTCTTAAAGACTGGGATTGGGGATCTCGCGGACCATAAAGAAAATAAATACAAGAAATAATCTTTTTAGAGAGAAGACGGTGGGCGGTAGAAGAATCAACAAGACCTGGTAAGAAGAAAAAAGGAGTACAATATTCTTCCTCTTCTTCCTCAAAGGAAGTTTATGTGAGATTTCAATTTTTCCTGGAGGGGGGTTCTTATCTCCTCCTCTACCTAAACTATTGTTGGTTACCTTCTTAGATGGGTGGGTCACTGGAGCACTGCTCCGAGGTGTTGTAGTCTTAGGATTCATAGTTGGGGACTAAGAACTCTTCTCGCTGGGACCTTTTCTTCTCTTTTTATACAATTCATTTGTGCTAAGAAATGTCTCTAAGTTGCCAGCAATGTGGGTAGGATTTCCCTGGTGATTATCTTCTTCTTTGCCTAGGGCAGTGTGGATAAAGGAATTGCTAAAACCTACTATTAACATATGTTCTACAAAGATCCTGTTAGGGTTAAACCCTCTGATCTTTTCATCACACTTGAGATTTAATTTGTAGAAGTGGTTTGCAAATTCATCAATTTTGTTCATACTTCTGAATACAAAATCCCCAACTTTCCAAGGCAAAGGAATGAATTGTTTTTTTTCTTTTTTCATGAAGAAAGTGCAGCCAAAAGTTATATTGCCTTGCAACTTATGTAACAATCATTATTTCGGATATATGGCATGGAAGAAAGGAAGGATTTTCCTTGGAGCTGAAAATCCCAATGACATTGTGATTCTCCATTTGTTCCAAAGTCCCCTTTCTATCTAGGAATTTACTAAATTGAGTAGATATTCTTGGGGTATCTCATCCAAACAACAACTCTTTAAGAACCAAGACAAATTCATTGAAAAATTCATAAAAATGTAGGGAAGCTTTGTGCCTCCATAACACTTGGTACCAAAAGGTCACAGGGTCAAATCAATTCACCTTCTTACATATAGACAATTTAGGAAACTGACAACAATGTGCTATCATGAAAACCAAATAAGAAGACATAAAGAATTTATTATCCTTTTTATATTGAGACAATTGGGAAGATATGTCAATGGAAATCAACTTCCCCCAATAAAAGATGGCCTGCTTCTTGACAGTAAAATATAAGATGTAAAGAATCATACGGGAGATGCTAGCAGTATTTTCTTGGCCCGTAACTCTGGTAAATAACCAGGCAATTTCCCAAAATGGTTTTTTGAAAAGGATGACCTGCAATATGGTAATATCTTCAGGTATGGCCGCGTGATTCTCCAAGAATTCAGGTAAAATATCCAGGTTGTTGTCATGTTTTTTCAAGAAGTCCCTGCAATCTTCACCTTTGAAGGTGAGTGTCATCTCTGGGAGTTTCAAAATTTTACGGAATACTTGCGGTGAAAGAACAACGAGAGAATGGTCCTGGAGTGGAATCATCCATTGGCTCAGTATTTATTTCTCGGCGCACTAACCAATTCCTTGTAGCCAAAAACTTCAGGAACACAACCTGCAAGCGCAATTCCGGACGTCCAAATTACTTCCTTCTGAGCAGAAGGGGATGAATAATAAGAGTACGCTCTAGACCACTGAAAGTTATGATCCTCTCGTCCAAAAATGTTCAAAGTATCTCCATAGAAATTTTGTCGAGTTGTTGCTACCATAAGTTGACGAGAACGTTCTTTTGATCCAGATAATATTAGAAATGAGCGCTTGAGAGATAATATATTATCTTCCGCAAATCATGCTTTAATGTGATTTAATGGGGAATTTCCTCGAGCCCTTTACCTATTAATGACAATATTTACGAGACCTACATGATGAGTTATTAGCATTAAACCATACTAAATGTGTCTTGGGAATAGCGCGAAGGTGGCAGGGACAAACGGAAGAAAATAGCATTTGGGACTTTTGTGAACCCGCCAACCCGGGAACTCGCGAACCCGTCATTGCAAAAGGTTAAGAATTGGCTAAGTGTTGTAATGTGGTTGGTCAGAATGATCATAGGAGGGATTATATACTTAGGATCTCGGGAAATCGAATGGCCAAAATGTAGATCGCAGATCATTTGGGTACAAAATGTAGTTCACAAAACAAGGGATATGAAAGCTTGAAGCCCTCCAACCCAGGAACCGGCGACTGCGAAAAATGGTTAAGTATACAATAATGTGGCGGTCAATTGGACTCATGATGTGAGAGTGTGTATGGAGATGAGGATCCACGAGTCCTCCAACCCGCGAACCCGTCTATTTGGAAAAACGACTAAGTATAAGAACTAGAAAGGGAGAAGAGAAGGGAAAACAGAAAAGGGGAATTAAGTTAAGTATAGAAGAGGGAAAAGAAAAGGATAAAAGGAGTTGGGAAAATAAAGAAGGGAAGGGAAATTCTGGAAGCGAGAATTGATCTCAACAATTGGCTCCAACTATGGGATGATAACCCCCTGTGGGTTGTCAAGAATCCAGATCCTCTCATGATTAGGTGCTTCCTCCCATTGGGCTATGGAGTCAGAGTAAGAATATAGAAATTGAAAAATAAAATTATGTACAATGATAATGAGAAATTCTTAAGAGAAGAAACCTTTCAGATGTTTCTCATTGACAGGAAACATTAATCTTTTACCCTTCATGTCTTGAATCATATATGAGTTAAAACCCAAGATCTTCTTGACGACGTATGGTCTGATCTAGAGTGCTTCGAACTATGTATGCATGAACGGTTTCTCCTTGGCCTTGTTCCAAAGTAGCACCAGTTCTCCCTTCTAGAAATTATTTATAGTTGTTCTCTGATCAAAATATATTTTGACAGTCTGCTGCCTCTGAGAATTTCAATTCAGGGCTTTGCTTCGTTCTTCTTCCAACTTTAATAATTGATCGATTCTCCTCTGGATGGGAGAACTATATTTTGTATCTTCAGTATTGACCACAGAAATCAACACATTGAGCTCAAGACTAATCATCATTTTCACTTCTTTCCCATAGACCAATAGATATGAAGTCATCCCGATGCTATCCTTTGGAGTTGTCCTGCTTTCCCATAATGCATCCGTCAACTTTAGATGCCAATTCATTTGATTCTTGTTAATGGTTTTCTTCAGTATCTGAAGAATTTTTTTTTTGTAGATTCAACGAGGCCATTGACTTGTGGATAATAATTTGATGTTTGACCCATGATGATTCCATATTCTCTGCAAAACTCCGTAAAATTTGACCTGATGAAAATCAAACCATTGTCTATGATAAATTTATCTGGGACACAAAATCTTGCCAAAATAATGTCTTTGAGGAATTTAATTAGCTCTTCAACATCAACCTTCTTCAATGCCACCACTTCTGGTCATTTCGTGAAGTAATTAGAAGTTGTGAGAATATATATGTGCCCCTTGATAGAATTTGGATTAATTGGCCCAACAACATAAAGTCCCCACTGGGAGAACGATTTTTCTACAATTATGGGTTGCAAAGGCATCGCAGATATCTTCATGTTTCCTGAAAAATGTTGACATGACAAACACTTCTCTATCGTGGCATACGAGTCTATGAAAATTAATGGCCAATAGAATCCAACTCTTATTATCTTGTGGGAGGTTGTAGTAGGTGAAAAGTTTCCAACGCATATTCCCTCGTGGAATTCTCTTATTAGTTCTTGGGATTGATTTTCATCAATGCATCTCAGTAGCATACCATCATAATTTCTTCTGAAAAATATGTCAGCAATCAATGCATTGATTTTCATTCATCTTTAGTGTTCTTTGCTCCTTGGGGTTCATGGTGACAGGAAATTTCCCAGACCTTAAGTAGAATATAATATCTTTGTACCATTCTGAATCAACTAATGCTTCCTGGAAATAAATTTAAATCGTTCCATCGACCGAATCCCCATCCATGATGAGCTTACATAAACCTTGTCCTTTGATATCTTTTAAAGGTTTAATCTTGATATCATATTCTTGTGTCTTTTCCAACCAGTTAGCCCATTTTCCTTCTCTCAATTGTTGATTTAGAAGCATCTTCACCGGTGATGAGGGAACATAAGAAATAACATGGGAGTTCAATATGTACATGTGAAAGTGTGCTACTACTTTTACAAGAGCCAAGGCATGCTTCTCCAATTCTGAATACCTCAACTCATAGTCATGTAGGGTTTTTCTCATGAAACTTATTGGGAGTTCTTCTCTTTTTATATTCTTTTGAGTAAGTATGGATGCAACGACTGTCTTTGTAGCAAATGAGTAGATGATGAAATCTCTTTGAAATTTTGGGCTAATGAGGACAGGAGCAGTGGTGATTTCTCCTTTGATATTATTGAATGCCTCTTGAGTGTGTGTTGTCCATCCAAACCTCTACTCCTTTTTCAACGACAAATTTATCGACTTCACAATACTTGCATAATAGGGAACAAATCTTCGCACAAAATTGATCTTGCCAAAAAGTGATTGGAATCTGTTCTTGGATGTCGGGGGTTTGAGCTCGTTTATTGCTTTAATTCTTTTCAGATCTATGCAAATACATTCCTTGCATACAATATGGCCCAACAATTTTCCTTGAGTCACAGCGACCAAGCATTTCTTTGGATTCAGAGAAACACCATATAATCTACATCTTCCAAAAATCTTTCTAAAATGATGGATATGATCCTCTCTTTTCTTTGAATGCACTGTCAAGTCATCTTTATAGTCTTCCATAAACTTTCCTATCAACCCGTTGAATGCATGATCCATGGCCCTCTGGAATGTGGCTCTAGCCTTCTTCAAACCAAAGGGCATTCCAGCATATGCATATGTCTCCCAAGGTGTGATAAATGTTGTCATCGCCATGTCTTCTTCAGCTACCAAGACCTGGTTATATCCTGAAAATCCATCCAACATGGACATGCATGTCGATCTAGTAACTTGTTGGAGAAGGAACTCCATATTAAGAAAAGTAAAGTTATCATTTATGCTTGCTTTGTTAAGGTCTCTGAAGTCGACACACATCTAGATTTCCCCGGTCTTTTTTCTTACAATTACAGGATTTAAAATCCAGTCTGAGTATCTAATGGGATAAATTATTCACGCCTTCTTCAATTTCTCCAATTCAAACTTTACTAGAGGTTTCAACTTGTGATTCATCATCCTTATCTTTTGCTTCACTGTCTTGGATCCTTCCCTCAAAGGAATGACATGTTGGAATATAGTCTTATCATAAGATTTAAATCATCATAGGTCCAAGTGAACACATCGATGTATTCTTTGAACAAGGAAACATATTGATCTGCTTCCTCAATGGTGCAATCAACTCCCAAGTTGACATACTTCGAGGAATTGTCAATTCCAATATTCACTTTTCTTATTTCTTGTTTTGAACTAAAACTTCTTCGAGGATATTCTTAGTATGATCATATTTCATGAAAAGAGATTTAGATTCTAAACAATCTTTGGGGATGGTAGATGAGTGATCGTCTTCGTCATCATCATCATCATTTAACAAAAAAAATTCCAGTTGTTCATCATTCTCAAACACTTGCAAGTACTCAATGTTATCGGGCACAGACGATCATAAATCTCTTTCTACTTGTAAATACGTTTTTATTTGGGTATCATCGGGGTTTTACAATGAGTCCGCCAAGGCTAGTGAATCTACCTTGTGATTCTTATCCCTTGGAATAAAAGAAATGTTGAAGGAACTGAAAGATTCCATCAATTCGTTAACCCTTTTGAATACAAATTAAGTCTTTCCTTTTTTATTTTATACCTCTGAGTCACCTGATTGATGACCAACTCTGAGTTTCCAGTCAAAATTAGATGTTCTATTTTCATCTCTTGTGCAAGGATCATCCCCTTAATCAAAGCTTCATACTCTGCCTCGTTATTGGTGCATGAAATCTCTAGTCTAATAATGTGTGGATGCATAATCTTACTTGGACTCATAAGAACAATTCCAACTCCATTTCCAGAGTTCGAACAAGATCCATCAAAGGGCATCCTCCAGTACCCCTCAAACGAATACTCTTGATTCTCCGTGTCTTTCCATTGCTCTAAATTTTCATTATGCTCTATGTCTAGGATAGCGTAGTTTCCAATTCTGGCATCTATATAATCCTTCATCAATTCATTGTCCTTCTTTTTAAAGGAGAAGGGTTTTCTAGGTTCACGGGGCACTTTAATTGTTGCTCCTTGTTTGCTTGGCATCATCATACAACTTCCATCGTTCATTATATATCCTCCAATCATAGACGTCCAGTATCTTCCCAACACAACTCCATATGCCAGAGGAAGGTCTACCACAATAATATTGAAAACTATAATGATATGGGGGGCTGTTGTAATCCAAGCATAAAATTCCTTTATTTCTACTTAAGCTGGCACCTTTCTAGAACCAATTACATATATACTTTCACTTGTCTCATAATACTTGGTGCAACTCATGCCCAATGCCTCCATGACCACCAGTGGCATGATATTGTTCGTCGCACCAGTGTCAACTAAACAATTATGCAGTGTAACATCATGATTTTCATTAGAAATGTAAAAGGGAGGAATTTTACCTCTCAAATTGGCAGTCGACTGGCCATGGGTTTTTTTAGGACTGGTAACAACAACTTTTGCTCATTCAGATGGATCATTCAACAATTTCAAAATGTTCTCTCTTTATTGGGGAATCTTCACCACTTATGTAAAGGGCAGGGTTATCCTTACTTTACTCAAATCTTATACAAAATGATATGTCATTTGAGTGGAGTTTGACGTCATGTGTTTCCCTTTACTCCCAATTCCATCTGTCACTTTCTCATTTGTTCTTTTCTCATTTTTTTTTCCTTTTCTTTTTCTTTTTGGTTCTCTTTATCAGAGTTGCCTTTATTTTTTGGTCTATTTACAAACCCTCTTGTCTGGGTGACATTTTCTTATGAGTTGGGATCGTTGTCACCCTCTTCAAATATATACATGGACCTCTCACATCTGTCCATCTGTACAATTTCAGAGATCTCATAAGGTGAGTAATAATTCTCTTGCTCAATTAATTACTCATCATAGACATCATCTAGAATAACCGCATTTGGAGTAGGCTACCTAGGAACCCTTGGTCTTTGCAGGTTATCCATGTTTTTGAACCTCACCCCTTTTCTCAGGGAGGGTTCCTCCTTTTCTCTGGGATTGGCATTCTTGGATTTGGGATGTAATTATCTCCTCTTCTTATTCTGGTTATCTCGTTCTGCATTTGTTTGATGGTTCCATTCATCTGTGCAATTTCGATTCTTTGCTTAGTTTCTCGTGCCGCCACATGATCAACCTTTACATCAGGTATGGTTCCCTTGAAAAATCCTCCTCTGATCGTTTGGTTTTGAGCCGGTCGAGGCTTGAATTCTTCGTTCTTTCTTGAACTGGAAGTTCCTTGGTTATCAATATTTAATCCTCCCAGTTGCCTCTGTACTCTTCCCAGTATAATATCAGGGTCGCTGCTCGTTTTAATCATAATTTTTTCCATCTCAATGGATTTAGCCATTGCCTCTTCCAAAGTATCCATTTGGGATGTTCTGATAGCATATTTTTACATTCAGAGGCATTTCATTCTTATAGCAACCAAGGATGACTGGGTCATTTGGTCTTTTATCTTCTGGAATCCTACTCAAGTTTTTATTGAACCTGAGATTAAAATTTTGTATCCTTTCATTCTTCCTCAAACCAATCTGGGTGAAATCGGTGAGAAGGGTATGATAAGAAATTGGAGGGGAAAACATAGTTAGGAACATAGCTTCTAGGTCATTAAATAAGCGAATGTATCTACTAGGAAATGTTGTATACCATTCATACACTCTTCCTGATAAGGTTTGCAGAAACAATCTTACCATGATATCGTCATGCTCAACACGGTGAAAATCACAAACATCAAGAAATAAGTGCAGATGCCTCTTTGTATCGATTGCTCCGTCTCCAGAAAAATTCCTTTAAGGTGCCCTTAGGGAGAATAGGGAGATCATGTTGCTCACCTATAAGATTTAGAGGGGAATCTCTTACCCTCCTTTGATTTTCAAATATTGGGTTTCCCTAATTTCTTGCATCACCTCTTCCACCTTGTCTCTCCTCATGATTCTTGTTTCGGGGTTGTTTGTTTCTTTATACCATGTCTAGGGAGAATTCAGGTCTAGAATTTTCACTTCTAATAATATAGAGTTGCTTACTTTTACTTCTAGTAATGGGTCCCTTGTATTCATCCATCTTCAATCCTGACCTTGTTTGTGTTGCTCTAGCTAGCATTTTATTTCTTCGGTCTTGTCATTCCTCTCTCCTCTGTCTTCAAAGGATTTCTCTTTCTTCTTCTTGGACTAAGATCTGCCAGGACCCTTCTAACTCTTCTCGAGTCTGGGTTGTTTTTATTACTAGATTGTACAACTAGTGTAGAATGCTTTGTTGACTATTCAATCCAATTTCCAAATGGCATTGATTACCTAGGGGTAAAGTCATATATTCTTTCACAAATGTTGGGCCATGTTCCGAATTTTCAGTTCATGTGCCCAATGGTTGCCAAAAATGTTGACGCTTGAATCTGTTAGGACCGAAACGACAACCTCACAAGGATGTAAACCCCCCTGCATTTTTATAGAGGTGGTACTCCTCTTTAGATTTTCTTGAGATTTTTTAAAATATTCAAAATGTGGGACTTGACAGAAGTCTGTTATAGTAATTCAAAGAAACAAAAAAATTACAACAAGGTAAAAGGAAAAAAAAATTGTTTTCTTTTTAAATAAATTTCCTGAGACAGGACCACGAATCACACATTTAAAGCAAATAAGAAAAATTTCCTCACATCCATCATAGTTTGGGATAAAGATTTATGATCACATAAAATAAAAAAGAAGATGATCTACATGCATAAGAGAACTTTAACAGAGTGGACACATGGGTAGCTCAAATAAATATAATGATAGATCAACCTCAAATACTTTATATTCCGAAAACAGGGTTACAAAGCACAATCGAGATTGTTCCCAAAATAGTTCTATTGGAATTTCAAAAACTATATAGTCTATTACATATTCTTGAAATTGTTAATGTGTTTGTCTTAAAGACTAGGATTGGGGCTCCCACAAACCATAAAACAAATTGCTAGGATATTTAAACACTTAGGAGTTAGTTAAGATATACTTGGTCTATTGTGTCGTTAGGTAAAAGTGTGTTTTCTAGTGTGTTTCTTTAGTATGCATTAGTATGCATTTGTAGTTAGGAAATCGGACGGTCACGATATGTTCCCGACATAGAGTGATCCAACGGTTCATACTCTCCTTGATCTTAACGGCCATTGATCTGTGGCTTAACATCCGATTGGTCCATGATCTCTATTTAAAGAGCATGGAGGGTCATTTGTCGATGATCGATTGTGAGAAACTCTCTTGTAAAATCTATCTATAATCTTTTTCTTTGCATTAATAAAACTGCTCCAAGTGGTCATGTTGGTTGGGGTCGTGGATGTTTCCCCGTAGGTGTTTTACCACGTGAAAACATCGGTGTGTTGATCTTTGATCTGGTTATGTGAGTGGTTACTGAAGGTGTTCATCCTCTGTTGGAATACCTGTGTTGTTGAACATGGTATCAGAGCCTGTTTGAAGACCCGCTCATGTTGTAGAT
>ML783240.1:260603-290924 GCA_009831015.1 Picea engelmannii | reverse complement strand
AAAAATAGTAAATTGCCAAAATGGCCAGAAAATTGTTTTGAGCCATTTGGAAAAGGTGGGTGGCCACCGATATCCACCTGGATCAATCCTCCCTCCTTAGGAAGCAATGGTCTCCATTGCATTGAGTTCTCGGGGGAGAGGGAAAAGCATTTGTTGAATCTGCATCTTGGTGAGATGCTTGTCTTGCTAGAGAAGTCGCGCTGCTTAGTTTGTGGAAATCTATCACGAACCTGTGGCTGGAAGGTTTCGACCTTTTTAACCAGTCTGGATATTTTAGATGACTGTGTGCAGAAGGAATCTTTGTGCTTTGCTGCAACCTTGTCGACCTGCTTCTGTTGGATAGAAGGTGCTTTGGCCGAAGCTGTGGTGGCTACAGTATCCTTCTGTTCACCCTTTGAACAGATTGTGGAGAAGATGAATTTTGTAGTATGAGATACTACCTTGCGACACTGTTTAGGTGGGGAAGTAGTTGGAACTACCTCTGGTATCCTGTAGAGATGACCCCCCAAAGTAATAATGACACTACGGGTTCGAGACTCATAGATAGCATGGCATTTCCACATATATGGCTGGCCCAAGAGAACATCACAGACATCCAGTGGGGAAACATCACATAATACCTCATCCTTGAAGGGTTGGATGCCATATGACAATCGACATTGTTGGTTGACACGAAGATCTCGTCCTTGGCGAAGCCACCCAATGCTGTACGGTTGCAGGTGTGGTGTTGTCGACAATCCCAACTGTTTGATGACCTCTGCTGAGATGAGGTTCTTTTGGCTTCCGCTATCAACAATAAAATGCAGCGGGGTCCCCTTCACCCACATCTGTGAATGAAAAAGGCGTTCCCCCTCTTATGGATCTTTTGGTTCTTCTGGTTGAATTGTTGCGGTCGCAACAATAGCAGTGGGGTCTTCTCATTCTCGATCCTTCTTTGCATGTCCCCAACGAGATCGGGGTATAAGGAGTTGGGGCTCGACCTGGTTGAACCTTTGCAAGATCAACCTCGCAAACCACGACGACTGCCCATGGGGGAAGAAAAGAAAGATGAGGGAGTAGGAGATCCTATCAAAATGTTGCTCGAGGAGGCCCTCGAGAAACAAAGGAACGCGATGATGGACAACTTTGCCCAGATTCTTCAACGGATTCCAACTGGCGGTGCATCGACATCCAGAAGTCACTCTGGAGGTGCCACTCCTTTTAAGGTACAAGTAAACTTTGACATTCCCATATTTAACGTCCAAATAGATGCAGATGTCGTAGATAGATGGTTGAATATGTTAGAAGGATATTTCTCAGTTCATGACTTTTCCGATCGAGAAAAAATTATTTTCTCACTCCTCAAAGCCGCCCCCCATGTCAAGGACTGGTGGGAAACCTACTCGGAGCAAGAGGGCGAGGGAGAACCCTCTTTGTTCTCGACCGTACCCACTTGGAATTCTTTCCGAGACGCCATCAAGGAACAATATTATCTCGTGGGGAGCTATGAGGACAAATACATACAATGGACTACGTTGCGGCAGCAAAGGGACCAAGATGTGCATGAGATGACGAATCTGTTTCATACCCTACGCACAAAGTTGGGTATCAAAGACTCTGAACGACATTTGGTTCTGAAATACCGTGGGGCTCTACACAGATACATCCAAACTAAAATGGATTTTCTGGACATCTCATCACTCGGTGTTGCCTATCGATATGCTATTAAAATCGAGCAGAAATTTAAGCACCAGAACAAACGGGAGTTCGGGTCTGCAAATCCACAACAACCAAAGTATGACAAAGACAATCCTAACAAACAATCTCCCGAAAACCAGTCCAAGCCACAGGAAAAGAAGGGTCATGGGAAGACAAAGAAGGACACCGAAAAATGGGGCGATTTTCACAAAAGCTCTGATACCACTGATCCAGATTATTTTCGGCATGAAATGAGAGCGGAGATATAACACAGAAATATTCAGAGATATTGCAAGAGAGACAACAATATAATAGAGATATAGCGGAAATATAACAAGAGTCAAATATATACAGTAATACATGATTTCTATTAATGAAATAAATGTACAGAGACTGTAAAAATACAGAGTGAAAGACTCGCTAGAATGGTGGCAGCTTATCTCTGAGAAGAGATGTGACGGCTACTCGCATTCGCAAGAAGATGGTTACAATGAAGCTCTGGAGGCCTTTTTACAATAATCGGGAATGTCAAAAGTCCTAGACATCCAAAAACCTAACCCTAGGAGATGAAGCGCCAAAATTCATGTGGGCCCTGTTTGGGTAAGTTGGTGCATCAACTTCCCGGGGTTGTAACTTTTGCATACGATCTCCGTTTTAGGCATGAGATAGCTCGTTGGAAAGGTATCATCGAGGAGATTCATTTTGGGGGCTCAATTATGCCTTCAGATATCATTGAGAACCTCTATCTTGAAAAACCTTCATTTAGGCCCTCAAAATGGCCCCGAAAGTTAAAACCTGCTAAAAATAGTAAATTGCCAAAATGGCCAGAAAACTGTTTTGAGCCATTTGGAAAAGATGGGTGGCCACCGATATCCACCTGGATCATTATAATAGAAGTACAATCATCACAATAAATCATGACATTTTTTTCCTAAATTTTTATCTTTCCAACACTTATATACTAATTTGTTAGAGATATGAACAAAGGATGTTAAACACTTTGATACTTTGTATTTTCATGATATGTATTATTATTTATGCACTTCGTTTTTAAAAAGTTCGATAAACATGTGCAAGAAAATCAATGCTAACAAAATCTAAAAACATAAGAATAACAATGACACAAACACACAAGGAGTACAAAGAGACTTACCCTATAAACTATTAATCACTAAAGCCAACCAACTTGAGAGCCACATCTCTCTCTTTCCCATTTTATTAACTTCACCATTCACAATAAAATATTTATGTATTCCATGACATCCAAACCCTAATCCACTAACCTAGATTATATTGCTACTTTAATTCCTTAATCTGAATTAATTTATAATGGGATGAATAACCATTGACTGAAAAAAGCACAAAATGAACCAAAATGAACCCAAAAAAATTATTTTAGGATGTTGACCTCCCAAACCCCCCTTTGCTCCATAAACTTATAAACAATATAACACATGTCCAACATTCTTCCACTATTTTTTTATTTGCAAAAAGTGGATAAGGGAAAACATTCATATCTTCATATATTGAGTTTTGTACTTTTCCACCTTAACTTTTGCATTCAAATTCTTCTTAAACTGATCCTAATTGAATCCTCACCCAAAAAATTGTAATAAAATTGTAATTTTTTTTTTCATTTATCTTTTTGAAAAAAAATTGAAAATGACTGCATGTTCACCTGTAACGTTACACAATTTAAATCCATCTATCAATCGTTACCTAACAATCAGCCCTGACCAGTAGGACCACTGGTTAGCCTATTGTTTTAGCTTTACTTAAGCAAGTAATGTCCAAGGTTATGAGCGTTCATGAGCTAACTTTGCTCGAGTAAAGTACAGAGGACAAAGCAAGTGGCCTTTGGTATTGGGCAGATGGTCGCTCTTCCCATTGCCTGTCACAATCGTAATCGTAACAACAACAGGGAGCATTAAAATCGTCAAAATCAGATCAGAGCAGCGGAGTCATAATGGTGAACAATGAATCGAGACTAGGGTAGGAATTTGAAAACAGATTTATCCATCAAATTTGATGGTTTAATTTAGCGTTTTACTTTAATTTTCAGAGCGATATATTAGATTTCTTATTTGTATTTAACGGTCAAAATGCCTGGTGAATTTTATCTCTGATCCAAACTTATTCTTACTTGTTTGTATTCGAATCAGGGACAATAATTTCTTTATGAAATCTGAATAAACCTGATTGCAATTTTAACATTTTGACTAAAAAAAATTTTTACTACGCGTGCCAATGAATGAGATTGCACTAATAAGATGACAGGTTCTGGATTCCCACAAAAAAATTTAAAAATCACCTGAAACATTTTGACAACCGTTTAGCCCACACCCCATCCATCCATATTCTCGATCGAACGGATTGTCCTGCAGAGGCATTTAATGTGTCCTTCCGACAGTGCAATAGGTGAGCTAATCCTCATTCCTGCCCATTGTTTATCACGTTACTGCATTATGTTCTAAATCCATGAAGCCACCATCACCACAGTAACCTTCCTCTCTGCTAAAATATTTACAAACTCTGCCCCATAACGTTTTGTCACTTTGGTACGTGTAAAAGTTCACGTGGATATCCCGCAAATTCCATGTGAGAATTCATGTTGTTGCTGGAGAGAAGTACGGGCCACTGAATTACAGTTTGTTTATCTGAATTTTATGGTGTACTTAGAAATTTAGACCTATGGTCTAAATGTAGGTTAGGGGCTCTGCCAGCAAATTGAACCTCTTGGTTTATGCAGTTGGCACCATCATAGTAAACACTTCAATCTTCTTCAAATTATGTTTTCTATCAATTTAGGTTTTGTTTACACTATGGTATTCTTCAAAATGTTTGATGTTATTCTTCATCCCTCTTCACATTCCATACATAATGGATATGTGCAGTTCTTCTTGATGCAGAAAAATCTTATTGTTCACTAATTATGAGTTGGGTTCTTTAACCCTTCAGCCATGGAGGTTGAATAAATATCATCAACATATTTATTCTCTAATATGAATATAGATTCAAATTTGAAATTGGGTAGTTCTGGATCCAATCACATTCTTTTTCTCATACTTGATTCATGTCAAGTATTAATAAGTACTGATATGAATATAGACTCAGATTTGAAATCGAGTAATTCTGGATCCAATCACATTTTTTTCTCATACTTGATTCATGTTAAGTATGATCAAAAGAATAACATTTCAGTGAATGAATTTGATAATAAGCCATGGACAAAACAGATATAGTGTTGATAATAAGCCATGGATAAAACAGATATAGTGTCAAAACAAATATATTTATATTTTAATATGAATATAGACTCAGATTTGAAATTGGATAGTTCTGGATCCAATCACATACTTTCTTCCATACTTGATTCATGTCCAATATTAATAAATATGAATATAGAGTCAGATTTGAAATGTTACTCAAAAGAGTAACATTTCATTGAATGAATTTGATAATAAGCCATGGACAAAACAAATATAGTGTTGATAATAAGCCATGGACAAAACAGATATAGTGACTGCATTTTCTGGAGATTTAATTGTGTGAGTTTTAAAATATAGACATTTCTAGTGGAGACGTTTTTATCTAATATTTTATTATGTTGATTTTGGCTGTTAAAACAGGAGAGTATATACTAAGTTGCAATCAATACAACATCTCTGCAGTTTATTAGTGTAGCAATATTTTTTCTTCAACAGGTAAGTATAGGGAATTTGGTATTGAAAATTGTGATTCTAAGAATAAAATTTTGTTATTTCATGAAGTTTTTATATTGTATATGAAAGTTTTTATATGGTACATGAATATTTAGGTTTTTATTGATCTTAAAACAAAATAATATAATACAATTTCAATAATTAAAACTTATAATTATAAAAGTAAAGATTTCTAGTTATATATATATATATTCCCAATGTCTGCTTTACCTAAGAGGTCAATGAAGTACTCAAGAGTTCTGAACTCTTGAGTGACACACTCTCTGCACAGGGCATACTCAATTACACTCTTGACTGACCCACTTTCTGCAGAGGGAGACTGGAACACAGAAGACCTGACACGCTGTATATGAAATGGAGTGGCCTGTGCAGAAGCCAGCTTCTGGGTAGTATACCAGCAGAGCTAGGATGCCTTCAGTACTTAAACAAGTATGCATTAGCAACCCATATGCAGTAAATTTGAGGATAATATGAAATCTTAAGCTACTTTTTGGAGGAAGAATGGGCCCACATAGGCTGTAAAGTCCAGTACAACTCTGATCGCACCGACAAACGACAGCAGCTACATAGTAATGAATTTCTGATCAGATGAGCGTTATATTCCCAGTGCCCTTCTCACAGCTGTTGGGCAACATCAGTGTTTTCAACGTTCACTCGGGGATTAAATTAGGGTTTCCAATAAAAAGATTGTCGGGAGATGTAGACTTAGATTTTGTAGGTGGGATTGGTAGGGAGTTTGGAGAATATGTTGAATACTTCGTTGGTATGTTGGAAATTCCATGGGAGAGAAGATGCTGGGTATTGCTGGTCAAGGTAGATATTAGGGAGATGTACACATATTTTCTAGGTGGGATTGGCACGGAGTTTGGAGAATATGTTGAATAGTTTATGGTAAGTTGGAAATTTATGGAAGAGAACATATTGAGTATTATTAACTATGGTTGGTTGGTTGGTTTAATGGGATAGAAAAACAAAAATATTTTAGGTTTGAAAAAAAAAATGTTTAGAGGAGAATATGTTGAATAGTTTATGGTAAGTTGGAAATTTATGTAATAGAATATATTGAGTGTTATTGACTAGGGTTGGTTGGTTCAATGGGGTAGAAAAACAAAAACATTTGAGGTTTGAAAATAAATAGATTTAGAGGAGAATATGTTGAATAGTTTATGGTAAGTTGGAAATTTGTGGAATAGAATATATTGAGTATTATTGACTAAGGTTGGTTGGTTCAATGGGGTAGAAAAACAAAAACATTTGAGGTTTGAAAATAAATAGGTTTAGTTTTATTTTTTCTTAAGATTAATAATAAGTAATTTTTTTCCTTTAATTATTTTAAAATTTTGAATATTTGTTTGTTGAGAATATTTTTCATTGGTTTTGTTTTGTTGTCTTGTCATTTTAATTTGGGGAGTAATTTATTAGGGGTAACATTTGTTTCTTCTTCTTTTTTTTTTGATTTTTTAGGTTTATGTTTTTTTATTGTTTTCCCTAATGAATAATAATAAGTGGAGAATTTTTCCTTCTTTTGGACTTTTTAGATTCAATTTTTTTTTATTGTTTCATCATAATGAATAATAATAGGTGGAGGATTTACTTTCACTTACTTTAGGTTAGCAATTTTTTCCTTGTATAATTGATCTTGTGTTCTACTGCTTTTTCTTCCAATTTTTATTATGGAAAGATTTGCCACTTCATTAAGTAGTAGTGTTCTTCATTCCTCAAAATGGATATGAGGGATTTTTTACCAAATTTATTTATTTCTTTGAGTAAGAAGTTACTAGGTGATTATAGTGGAAATATACATATAAATATTACTTGCTTGTAATTAAAAAATTTCTTCCACACCTTCCCTGTTCAATCAAAATGTCTACAAACAAATTTTCATATTTTCATAAAATCTACTTGTTTAGAAAATCAAACATAAATTGTGATTACAAGTTCCTTTCATATCTCAAGTGATTTTCTACATTAAAACTCTTGATATAACTCCAACCAAATCAAGAACAACATGATACAATATGATGACCCAAAATCATCTTCTTTAATATCTATTAAGTTAGTAATTTCAATCAATTTTCTAAGCCCAACTAGAGTTTTTTTAAACCCTAAATACTAAAGTATGAGTCTAAACCCAACTAGGTTTTTTAAAACCCTAAAATTGAAGTATGAGTTTAAGTATTAATGCTTTCTTTCTTATCCCAGCTAAATTAATAAATATATAATACACTTGAAAATGTGTGTAATAAGATTGTTCTTTCATTCATTTATTATTACAATATTTTTATAAATCAATTAATCATTTAGTCAAATATCCTTAAAAACAACAATACAATTATTATTTTTATATATCAAACCTCCTTCTTTTTATATAATGTCAAATTAACTATTTTACCCAATACAATTATAAATTATTCATTATTTTTTTCACAATTTAAATTATATTTTAATAAATATTTGATTAACACAACTTAAATTTATATTTATTACAATTATATATTATATGATTTCAAAAGTTATAATTGATTACTTACACACTTTTGTTTATTGATGATGATGATTAACGTCCACTAAGACTACCGAATTGGTCTATCCGACCTTAAGAGGGTAAGTGATTACTTGTGATTTTTTAGAATTTTGTTTCTATTCTTGAAAAACATTAAGAGAAACTTTCCAAGATCACCATACTTTTGTTGAGATAAGAGGTTAGGAAGGTTGGTAGTGTGATAAATATTTTGAAAATGAGATCTAATAAGAGAAAATGTTTTTCATCTTCAACCTTCTTAGTGTCACAAAGGTGACACACTCTTTCATCCCATGGCATTTTAGGAATTGACCAACCACTATGGAGCTCGTGAGAATTTTTCTTATCTTTTTTTTGTTTGTTAATTTGTGCAGGACCTGCGATTAACCTGTGGCTTGAGAAACCGCGACTCAGGGGCATCTAAGCCGTCAAAATCACCCGGGGATCGCACCCGGCCTGAGCCACACCAACCCTTAACATGGTTGGATTTTTTGTCCCCGCAGGTTTCGAACCGATGACTTTAACATCACGGAGTGGCTTAACAACACACTCCGTCACCGACTGTCCTACACCTCGGGGACAGAATTTTTCTTATCTTAGCAATGCTTATTTTTTTCTTTACACTTGGCAAAACACATAGATAATTTTGATCTTCTAGATTAGGGTTGATTACATCTTTATAATACCTTAATTTTCTTTTTTCCTCTAACTCTTTATCACACCACATTTTTTCCTTAAATTTTGATTTGACGTTTTTTTTAATAGTATCTTTATTCTTTAAAATGGTTTCTCCCATGATTCCCCAATAGTTTAGCCAAGACCGGGCTTCTTTATGCCATCCTCGCTTGAGTCGATGGTGGTTATGACTTGATTTTGAAGCAATTTTAGGTAGCCTCTTGTCTTCCATGTTGTTTGGCTTGTTCTTATACATTAGGTATCTAGTCATAGCCATGCTCTCAATGGGGGAGAGGCTTGTTTCTAAGAGGAGTATGGGATAGGTCGTATTTCCTTTAATTTTGAGATTATATGTTATAAAATTCTTTTGTATTTTCTCTATCTTTCTCCAGGATTCACGAGAGATACTACAACCCCAGAATTCACATCCATAAAGAATAACAGGTGTAACAAGAGTCTCAAAGAGGAGTTTCTTTTTATCCCAAATCCAAAGATCAACTGATTTACAATTGTTTTCAAGCCCATAATAAGCTTTCCATCCCCCAATAATCATTTTGTCAATGCTATAATTCCAATTAAGTTTGTGGTGAATATCAATTCCAAGATATTTGCATGAAGTTAATTCCTCCAAGTTATTGTTGTCGTATACAAAGGTATCGTAAGGGATCTTATTAGATTTAATAATCATGACCTTAGTCTTATCATTATTAATAGTCATACCCATATTGGAGCAAAAATCCTTGAGGATTCTTAATTGGTTTTCAAGATCACGGGGACTCCTTGCCATAAGAACAATATCATCGACATAAAGAAGAAGATTGATGACTATACCAGTGAGAGTAGGGCCGACACAACCTTCTTTTTCCAAGCATTCTTCTAACTTGTCAATGTATATGCAAAAAAGCGTAGGGGACAAGGGACAACCTTGTTTGACTCTGATATTGCAATTAATCTCTTCTGACCAACCCTCAGTGTTTTTAAACTTAGCAATAACGTTCTCATACATCCTTATTGCAACAACCCTCAAATCGAGAGACACTTTTATCCCTTCCAACCTATTCCAAAGGTTTTTCCTAGGAACCATGTCAAAATCTTTTCTAAAGTCAACAAAACAACAAAAAAGATTGGTTTTAGTATTTTGCAGAACTCCTTTGCAATGATCCTAAAGGTAACAAGATGGTCCATGGTTGAATGATATCTCCTAAACCCAACATGGCTTTTATCTCTTTTACTGTGACTTTCTAACCAAAGGCTAATCTTCTTTTCCAAAATAATTCCATAAAGCTTGGCTAAAATCGGGCTAATCATAATGGTCCTATAATTAGAGGGAATGTTTCTATCCCCATCTTTAAAAATAGGAACAATGAGGCTTTGCTTCCAGGGTTTAGGGAAGTCTTGCTTGACTGCTAAATTGAAGAGCTTGTGTATGTGAGGGATAAGAATTGGCCCTTTGATTTTAAAAATTTCAACTTGGTAGCCTTCAATGTCCTTAGCTTTCTCATTTGTGAGCCGCTTAACCTCGAACTCTATGTCATCTAATGAAAAAACTTCTTAATGGTGTCCATGGCATTAGGGAACTCGTTAAGACTTTTAAGGTAAAAATTTCAGTCCCTTAAGGGAATCCTATTATAAATAGCTTGAGTAGGCCTAATGGTTAAGAACACATGTTTCCTCTTAAAAAATCACAAGTTCCAATTATCCTAAAAATAAATTATTATTATTATAATACATCCATTTAAAATGTTAAATAAACAATATAATAAATTAACTAACATAAAAAATATCTTCCTTCATATAATTATAACTACAATTATAAAACATTGTACTCAGAATTTATATTTAAAAATATATATTTTTATACATTTATGTTAATATGTATAATATCAACCCCGGATGAGGTGTTATCAGTGGATATGTGGCATACGGAGGAGAGCGAAGATGGTCAGCGGGGCACGAAACCACGTGATGGGCTCGTGCCCCCACCCGCCACCCTCCCGCAAATTTAATGCCCCTCATGTCATTCGAGCGAGCATTAACGCCCCTCCCTCCCGACGTATTTGGTATGGTGCTGCTCCTGATTATGGCTCACTGTATGCGTTGTTGGCTGGAGGTGCTCTTCCGCCCGAGGCCATGGTTGACGAAGGATAGCACAGGCGACCCCTCGGAAACTACCCTTTACCTCTGGACTTTCGCCTGCTGCAATAGTTATTCTATGTCGAGACACAAGCTAAGGTTGAGAGGGAGGCCACGACGAGGCTCTCCCTGGAGACCTCGTCGTCCTATGGCTCCCCCCTCTGAGCCACCGCCTTCAGAAGAGACCACCCATCTCCTTGCACTAGTTCCTCAGTCGCACAGCTCGGCCTGGCACATTCTTCACTCGTTGTCGATGACCGAACCACCCGACCCACCTTTCATGGCTCCTCCTGGTAGCTCTGCAACCCAGCACCCTTCAATCTCGCGCGGCCAACCCCGTGAGAATTGCACCCCTGCAGACTCACTTCACGGTGAGAAACTTAAAGACAAGCTTTCCATCCTCCATGGTCTCGTCTTCGACCTCTGCCAGAGGGTGGAAGACTTAAGGTTCCGTCTCGAGATAAACACTGAGAAAATTGAGCTCTTCCTCCAGCTCCTTTCATCTCTGCAAGCAATCGTCCCTATAGACACGGGAGGAGCGACCTCCAAGCCTGAACCAATGGATGATATCGGGGGCGTCCAAGCAGATGGGCAGAAGGAACCCGACGCAACCCCCCACGGCGAAGATGCAAGAATGCAGTCCAGTGAAGTGTTCGTGGAGAAAAGGATTGCAAGCGAGCTTGAGGCCGAGCCTCAGACGCAGGACACTGCGAAGACCAGTCAGAGCATCGACGACACAACGAAGGGTGAAGAGAAATGGGGGGATGGAACAACGATTATCGAAGAGGAACCGTGGCCCGGAGATCTCCAAGGCACCTGGCCAAGTTACGTGTCAAGAGTTTAGGTTATGTGTCAAGCTTTTAAAGTTACGTGTCATTCTCTGTTGTTGGTTATATAGTTTCAGACTTTAGTGCCAAGTCGGCTTTATAAAAAAATTTGATGACTGAGCTGATGATTGGGCTAGTTTCCCCTCTGTTGGGGCAGCCCCATCAGCAGAGCCAAACTATCACTGTACCTGTAATCTTTATTTTGCCTTTGGAAGGTTTTTAATATAATTTTCACTTCTTACAAAAATATATATATGTATAATATCAAATTAAAATATCAATTTGTGTTAAATAATATTTTATTAATAAATAAAAAATTAATTTTTTTATTATATAATATTTTTATTATGTTAAATAATTTTTTATTAATAAATAAAAAATTAAAATTTTAATTATATAATATTTTTATTTAAATTATGATTTATAATAAAAATTGCGTGTTTACACTCTTAAAATTTATTAAAAATTAATTACATTTCATATTTATAAAATTTAAATTTATTTTTAAGTTAAATTAATTATTTATTTTTATTAAAAATAAAAAAAATTATAATAATTATTTTTTAAATATTAATTATATAATCATGTTCTGTGTTTATATTTTTCGTTTGATTTCACTGCAATATATTAACTTCGTATCATTTGATATAAAATATATTAACTTAATATTGCCATTAAATATATTTAAAAAACCTATTGTTTTAGGTAATGTTAATGATAAATGTCAAAACCTTCACGGGAAGCATCTTGGAACATATATATGTGAGAGAGGCCAAGAATTTATATTTTTGGAGATGTTTTAATTATTTAATTCTATGTCAAGATAAAAGGATAGAAATTTTTAAGAAAGATGATTCAATTAGGTGTTATCATATTAATTTATGAATTTATAATTTAATTCATTTTTTTTGATTGGTAAAGAATTTGGTGTGAATAATATTTTATGAACCATATTTCTCTCACAATTATTATATATATGAAATTATTTATAACACACCCAACATTAACATATACATACAATTTTAAAAAATGAATATTAATAAATAAATAAAAATCAACCAAAAAAAAATCAAGATGATTCCATATAGAATCACATATATAACAAACAAAATCCAAGGATTACCCACAAAATATGATGTATCAAAACTATAGATAATTCCAATACTAAAAGATAATATCACATCAACTTAAAGACTTTCACTTCATAACGAGTGTTTAAATTAGCAAAGATTAAAAAAATCAATAATTTAATCACAAACGAATTTATATAATAATATTACTTATCTCATAATTTATAGAAAAAATCAATATTTTAATCATAAATTAATTTATATAATATTATTATTTATTTCATAATTTATATTTAAGATATTTTATTTTTTTTTGTTAATTTGTTGTTGGCTACGCGATTAACCTGTGGCTTGAGAAACCGTGACTCAGGGGCATCTAAGCCGTCTCAAAATCACCCGGGGATCGCACCCGGCCTGAGCCACATCAACCCTTAACATGGTTGGATTTTTTGTCCCCACAGGTTTCGAAACCGGTGACTTTAACATCACAGAATGGCTTAACAACACACTCCGTCACCAACTGTCCTACACCTCAGAAACAATTTATATTTAAAATATTACTTTTATTTTATAAATAAGATATTTTTATACATGCAATGTATAAAATATAATGAATTAGCTTAATAATTTTGAACTTGATGTTCACCATAAAATCTTCAATTCTATTTCCATTATAATTTAATTTCTGTATAACTATTTTTAATTTACACATTATTTTAAAACAATATTACAAAATAATGATAATACAATTTACAATATTTTAAAACAATATTACAAAATAATGATAATACAATTTACAATAACTTTAATATTGAAAAAAATAATTTCCTTCCAAATGTGGAAGATACTAGAATGAAATCTAGAGTTGTTGAGAACTAGTGAGATTGAGATAAAGATAGAGTTGTTGAACGATGGAGACTAGGATAAAAGAATTGTAAAATAGGTTGTTGAATTATGAAAGGTCACAAACTGCATTTTGGATCCATATGAGAAGGAATAAAGTAGATGGAGGCCATGTCCCATCAATAATTCCAAGTTGTGGACTCAAATTTATACTACAACTCTCTTTATTGATGTGTGAAAGTAAACACCACCATGTTTGTTCACGTGATGGATAGGAAGAGATTCCCTTGGGCTAGTAAGGGAATAACCATATACATTCAAGATTCTTATATTAATAATTATATTAAATCTACCATATACACATATATATATAGTTTTGTAAGTTAAATTATTTATAATATATATATATATATATATATATATATATATATATATATATATATATATATATATATTCAACAATTATATTAATATATAAAATTCATTATATTAACATTGAGAAAAATAATAATGTAAAATAATTTATTAACATAAAAATATATTTATTATTATAATAAGATAGTATATAATATTACATGTAAGTCAAAAATAATCAACAAAACATGATATATTCATATTCAACAACTATATTAATATATAGAATTAATTATATTAATATTGAGAAAAATAATAATATAAAATAATTTATTAATATAAAATATATTTATTATTATAATAAGATAGTATATAATATTACATGTAAGTAAAAAATAATTAACAAAACATGGAAAAATAAATAGCAATAATAATAAAATAAGACATTAAGATAGCATTTTTTCTATTAAAAGGAAAAACAAAATAACCACAAATCAATAATGAAGATAAATCCTTAAAGATAACCTAGTACTATAAAACTATAAATTTATGAAATTAAATTTCAATCAACTTTGAAGATAAGTCATAAAAATAACTTAACTTAATCCTAGAAATATATGGAATTAATTTTTTTTATGAGATCAATGATATTAATACATGAAGAAAACATTAATCATTCTTCTTATTATAGGATAAGACATGAATGCTAACAAATTGTTTAAGAGTAAAAAATATCTTTGGATAAAACATGACTATATCTATTAGAATTGGAAAAATACATTGATTATAAATAGAAAATTGTAACGATGGACAATTGTATGATCTCTAAAATAAACCAAAATGAGTTAAAAAGGAGAAAGCAAATGTGTAGTCAACCATGCATAAAATGGTTTGAAGAAATTAATATGGAAAAATAAAGACACCAACTTATAAAAATACATTGAAAAGTCATGTACAAGAATTCTATGGGAAGGAAAAATGGAGATAATGTGCCAAAAAAAACAAAAATACTACATAAACAACTTCAACTAATAAGAAGATATCAAAATTCAAAACTACGTAACCCTTAGCATCCCATGGTGCCTAAAACAAATAATAAAACAATTAAGATCTCATAGTTCGTAAAACAAATAATAAAACAATTAAGAAACAATTCAAATAAATTGAGATGTGAAATAAAAAGATAGGAACAACTTAAGAAATAGTGGAAGAAAAGTTTTTTTTTTTTTTTGCATAAAAAAAGGGGAAAATCCTATTAAAACTTTTCGAATACAAAAAAGCACATAGCAACAGTCTGTCAACTATTCTGCCGAGTTAGTGAAAACTAGGATAGATGGCAGACTGTGATGTCCATGTCAAAATTGGCGGTCCTCCATCTGCCCTACCAAAAGGAAACCAGGGCAGGTGGCAGACTTAACTCTTTACACCATTGTTCATAGTAGCCATGAAAACTAAACTGGAAGTAAAACCGAACATTGAATTGGAAATTAAACAAGCATCTAACCATGAAATTGAAACTGCGTTGAAGTAGCGCAAGGAGCCGAACTGAACTCCAGTCCACAGAATTACCCATTAGCATCGGAGGTTGCATCACCAAGGTCACCGCTAAGAGGCCCATTCTGAGTCTACAACACAAAAGGCCTTGCGTATGTCGAGCATTTATGGCCAATAGGTGCATTTGAGTATGCCTCATATAACATGTCGTTACATTGGTGCATGAGGATGTCGCGGTGGATCTGATCTGCCATCTAGCTTCGAAGCTCGAACACAAGTGCTAGTTGCTCCAGGTGGAAGAATGGTGGTGGGTCTTGTCATGGTTTCGAGATTGTCTTAATAGGTGGTGGCGCTAGGACCGGGCCGCCCTCCACCACCATACCATCGACTGCCTCGCATGTAGCCTCCTGCGCTCCTTCCTTGTCTTTCGTCATCCCGAATTTCTCCTTTGTCCCAAGCTCCTCAACTTCCTCTGTTGCACTTGAAATTTTGAAATCACCTGGAAGCGTGGCATCCTTGGGGTCAAGGTGGAGGAATTCATCCTCAACGATGCAAGTGTAAGCATCATTTGCCTCCCGCACAAGCCTGTCTGTGTCTGGTGCACTAGCTCCCACCGGATATTGGTTGGGGGGCAGCCAATCATCTGGCACATTGAAGAGGAGGGATTCTGGAGGGACCTTAATTGGTTCCTCTAGAATCACCTCCTCCACATACGCCATTGGAGGCATCCTAAACTTCTCCTTGCGCTGAGTGTGGGCTATGGATAATGCCTGCTCTAACTTTTGCCTCCGCCACTGTCCTGTGGCGAAGCTATGCCAAGCAGGGCCATGTGTGCAACTTGCCTCTTTCCCTCGGCATGGAGGAGCAATGGAGGGTGTTAATGCTTAATGTGAGCATGCTAGAAAACCTCTGGTAGTTGCACCAGAACTCAGAGTTGTTGGCCTGGTGAGAAGCTAAGGTGAAATGGCCCAGATCTCTTCTTTGTCGGATAAAAACCCAGAGGATCGACATGACTACTGCCACCAACATCTCCCATCCACTAAATCCCATGGTCGTCATTTTTCTCGCGCGAGGGAGCAGTACTTCACCTCTTGACGGGCAGTAATGATGATCTCCCATTTAATGGTGAGAGGAGGGGAGCCAACCTGCCATATTTATGGTTGGGCTTTGACCTGTGCTACGTGGTCTCTCTATGCTACGTGGCACCCCATCCAGGGTGTGGAAGAAAAGTTTATTAATATGTCAAGAAAAGTTTATTAATATATAAAAATCACGAAGCAACAATTGAATAACACTTTCTCCTATATTATATAACATATTTGCAAAATGTGAAGATATCACATTACATTAGATATTGAAAATCAACCTTAAAAAAAAATTAAAAAATGATACAAATAACAAATAGGGTTCCTTAGTTTTCATAATGAGGTCCTAAAAGAGGCAGGCCAAACTGGAATACAGAATCCAAGCCAGTGCCCAGAAATCCCATAATAGTATAAAAAGGTAGTGACCATGAGTTTGAGTCCTAGAATGTCACTGGAAGAAGAGATGATCCTGGCGATGGTGAATGTGACAAAGGACTTTTTGAGCCTAGTTCATTTCCCTGGTTTTCAATCAAAAGAAATTGATGAAGGCCCGACTGGTAAGTTACTATACACCCACTCTCACAATCCCTCTTCTTATTCTTCAAATTCAGATTATGTGGGGTCCAAAATTGGTTTAGTTGGCATAGAAAGTCATTGTAAGGAGATAGTAAATATTTCATCCCTCATCCCTTTCATGAACCCATCAGTTCTAAATCCTCTTGGCTTTGTGAAAGTTGTGTCTCCCATGGAGGAGACCGAATTGGTTGTGATATCACTGGACGTTGGCCTAAACTAAAAAATGATACAAATAACAAATAGATGATTAAGATAGCAAAGGGCCCATATGCTATAAGAGTAATTAGCAAGGAAACAACCATGCATTATCTTCATATTCAAATCCAGAGGAGGGTAGGGTATGTATACCTCCGTAGACTTTACCAGTCAAATCGTTGGGAGGAGGGGGGTCCCTTGTCCCACAAACAAGGGGGTCTCATACACCAATTTGGTGTGGCTTGGTCGTGACCTTAAAAATGGATTATTATTATTAGTATTATTTAAGTAACCTTATGTAAAGCTTAAGGAAATTGTAAAAAAAAACTACTTATTTTCCCACGGGCCTAGCTGTAAGCGTGTGTCCCTAATAATTATTTATAGTTGTGGTAAATCTGATTTATAGTTGCGGTAAATCCGAAGCTAAGTAAAAAAATTATAAACAAATGATGTGGGGTAAAGTGAAGAAAATGGAATTCCGTCGGTAAATGTGAAATGTAGTTAAGTTTCCCAATGGGGTCCACAGTGGTTGTGAGGGGACAATACAACCTTCATCCCACTAACAAACCTGAATCAATCACTTCACTGAGAATTCCTAAACACAGAACCATTATATTTCCTAGTACTCCTTTAACATCGTCAAAGTTTTCACGCTTCTCTAGTTTTTTTTTCCACAGAAAAATTCCTCTTTTATATTCATTGAAATATAAAGTATTTTCATACAGCTGCACATTTTCATACAAAGGCCAAAAAAAAAAAAAGAGTCTGACTCTTCTAAAGAGCTATACTTCTCTATACCAAACTCTCTAAGATCTAGCTAAAAAACTGAGGCATTCCTGAAAAAGACGGAAGTTACAAAAAAACCAAGGACATTGCATCCAAAGAGCAAAAGAGTGTCCAAATGATGACACAAGATCATAAAGTCAAGGACTAAAACTCTAAAAAACATGATTATTAAAGTTGGATGTAAAGGGTGGGACCCTTGTTTCCATCTTCCCTTCTGTTATAAGCAATTCTACCCGGTTGTTTTTCAAAATCCAGTTTTGATAATCTATCTGCTTCTTTGTTCTCTTCACGAAAGATGTGAGAAAATGTGATTTTTTTTAAGAGAGTAAGGGATTCTATGATCCTTTCCTTCCAGCTTTCTAGAGCTACTGCTTGTATAACTCCCCTCTTCTTTAGCCAATCAATGACAATCCTTGAATCCCCTAGCAAAAACAAGTCTAGAATGGACAATCTAGAAGACAGAATTAGAGAAGCCCATGCCCCTAATATCTCAGCTTTAGTGTTTGATCATTTTCCATAGTTAAGACTCCATGAGTAAGAGATGGAGTTTTTGATCGCTATCTTTCCCCCAACCCCGCACTTTTCTTCCTTTTGTTGATCCGCACCATCAAACCATGCTACGAAAATATCGTCTAGCATTACCATCTTTTGAGGTTGAGTATGATTTGCTTTTACAGTGCTGCCATGAAATTTTACTGCAACAATGGTTTTGAAAGCTACCTTTTGAGACGAAGGGGTGCCTGCCTAAAAAATGGTGTGGTTCCTTTCGTTCCATAAGCACCAATTTAAATAGGTCGACAAATATGCGAAAGATGAATTTGTTAAGAAGCTAAATAGATCTACAAATATAATCACCACAAATACTGAATACACAATAGATCCACAAAGCAAGATATAAGAAACCACCACTTTATTATATCAAAACCCTTGAGGTATGGCAACACCATACAATGGATCCTATTATGGAAGTGATCCTCTCCTATTCACTTGCCTCTTCGAGGGGGCATCCTTCTATTGAGCTACTGCTCCAAATACAATAATTCTCTTCATATCCCATTACATTGCTTGAACCCTTTTATATAGTGCTACCATTACCTAAGAACATTCTAGAGGAGGAATCTTCTAGAAGTAGAACCTTCTAAGAAGTCCTCATACATTTATTATATCTAATTACCCATTTATTATATCTAACTACCATAGTGGGCCTTATTTAATAATATAGTGGACCTAGTCCACCTTACATTGAATGACCTCCACTATTATCACTATGGGCCCTCTGGGACCCCCCCAATACCTCTCTAGCTACTTTACATTCCATCCCCCTTATGAAAGCGTTGTCCTCAATGCTTGGTGTACAACCATATACCAGGGTCCCATGGATAATTATGGACCATAATGTTGAAGAAGACTGGAGAACCAAGGTCCCATGTAGAAAGGAAAGCCACCATGCTGAAGTAGTCCAACCACCATTGTAATCCTGGGTCCCATGTCCAAGTGCTCATGTGAACTCCCCTTGGAAGATTTTGGAACCCAATAACCAACTCAAAATGATGCTCCAAAGACTGACACCTATCATGTGGATCCAAATAAGAAGATCCATGCACATAGTAGAAAAGGATCGTAGCAGAATCTAGAAGGAATAATACCACTGTAGAATATGCAGGATGGACACTGGTAATAATCATTGGCTCTCGATTTGTCACATTGATGCTCTCTACAGAAGGTGGATTAGAGTCATCAAATAAAATATGAAAGTGGTTGTCATCCCAGAAATGACAACTATCTATATACCAATCATCACAATCAGCCTCAAAATCATACCAAGCATATATTTCTTGATTATATTCATCCCTAATGTCCGCCATAAGAAATATATGCTGCATGTTATCCAATGAATCTTGAATACTACGAAAACTATCATTGAGGCCATTTGCAAAGTCATGCAACTAGCATCCAATGTGTCATACAATTTGGATTTGAATGCTTCAAGAATTCCCTTGAGGGTTTGAGAGGAAATAGCCATCTGATCACCCTATGAACTCTTCGGTCCCATGGCCGTCATGAAAAAACCCAAAAATAGAACAATAACTTACTGCAAAAAATCACGGCGTTTTCCGAAAAAACCCTAAAAATATTTGAATTTAAAATGCTCATAACTTCACTTCCCGGACTCCGTTTCAGCTGATTTTTTTTTTTTAAATTGGGTGAAATTGTGAGAAGAACTCATATTTGTAATTTGTTTGGGAAAATTAAGCCTCCAAATTCTACATAAATTAAACCAAAAAAAAAAACGCCGCCATCCATGGAAAAAACCCTAAAAAATTGCAGATTTTAAAACTTCAATATCTTGACTTCCTAGACTCCATTTCAGACTATTTTTTTTTTCAACTTGGGTGTTCTTCTGAGTGGAACTCAGATGTACAACCTGTTTCTACAAATTTTTCACATAAATATACCAAAATTTTCTGGAACGTCGTGGCCCTCTTTTTTCTTCTCCGAAAAAAAATCTACAAAAATAAAAAATATTTGCCCACAATGTTTGCCAAGAAAAGTGCTCTGATACCACTTGTTAAGAACTTGAATAGATCTACAAATATAATCACCACAAATATTGAATACACAATAGATCCACAAAGCAAGATATAAGAAACCACCACTTTATTATATCAAAACCCTTGAGGTAAGGCAACACCATACAATGGATCATATTATGGAAGTGATCCTCTCCTGTTCATTTGCCTCTTCGAGGGGTCATCCTTCTATTGAGCTACTGCTCCAAATACAATAATTCTCTTCATATCCCATTACATTGCTTGAACCCCTCTATATAGTGCTACCATCACCTAACAACATTCTGGAAGAGGAATCTTCTAGAAGTAGAACCTTCTAAGAAGTCCTCTTACATTTATTATATCTAATTACCCATTTATTATATCTAACTACCATAGTGGGCCTTATTTAATAATATAGTGGACCTAGTCCACCTTACATTGAATGACCTCCACTATTATCACTATGGGCCCTCTGGTCCCCCCCACTACCTCTCTAGCTACCTTACAGAATTTGCTGAATTCCAATTAGCAAAGTACTCATGAACAATTTTACCATGCCAGCCATGACCAAAGGATAGTTCTTTCAAAACCTTGTTCCATACATCGTTAGCAAAAGTGCAATTTAAAAAAATATGCTTACCATACTCTTTATTTCGCTTGCATAAGGAGCATATGCTTGGGCCCACCCATCCCCTTTTCTAGAGATTTTTCAACGAGAGTATATTGTTTTCAACAACTAGCCAAGTAAAAAGCTTTATTTTTAAAGGGCATTCCCACTTCCAGAAATTTCTTCGCCAACCGAACACCCTTGGTGACCAAAACTTTGTTGCAATTGCATTGTAAATATTGTTTACCAAGAGTATACCTGAATAGTCTCCTCCCATCCAGAGTAAGGTGTCGGGGAGGTTCTGAAGGAGAATTCTAGAGCTTTTCAAGTTTTTCCTATAAGTTTCCCATTCCGTAGCCAAATCTCCCTCGAGCTCCAGGTCATTACTAGATAGCTAGTTTGCTCCAATAGTTCCTTGTACCCGTGGATAGCTTGCTTGATATAACAGAGAAATTCTTTTTGAATTTGGTTTCCCTATTAACTCATTAGAGAGCAAAGAGTCCTTTTCCATGCCTAAAATAACATATTTCCCAATCACGATTGAATGACCAATGCCCGGATTCCAGGCCAGCCAATGAAGTACAAGCGGTAAGGTATTTGTTAAATTTTTCCAAGTCTGTGAACCAATCGTCGTCCTTGTTGATGTCGATCTGAGCCACGTGTGATACTGAACAAAGGGTAGGTATTTTTCTTTTATCACCCTGCTCCATATGTCGGGTTTTGTTAGAACTCGCTATAAAGTGTTTGTGGATAAAGCCCGATAGCAGATATTTAGATTTCTTAGACCCCATCCTCCAAATAGCTTTGGTTTTGAAACCAATTCCCATCTACACAAATGATATTTGAAGCTCTTTTGTTTTCCAGCCCATAGAAAAGAGAAAGATAACTGTTGAAATTTTGTGAGGACTGACAACAGAAGATGAGTTATAGCCAGCCAATAAATGGGGAAACTTTCTAAGATAAATTTTATTAAAATGTACCTTCCTCCCAATGATAGCATTTTGTTACACCAGTGGTTAATCCTGTTTTCGAATTTTTCTATGAGACAGCCCCAATCTTCTGCTCTATAGCTGTCTAACTTTAAAAAAACGCCAAGATACTTAAAACCTCTCGTAAGATCTTTGAACTCATACTTGAACAATGCTTTTAAATATGCTAAAGTGTTGAGCTAGATTCCAGTGTAATGTAAAGTTGATTTTTGAGGATTGATACTTAAACTTGATGCCGGACAGAAAATGTTGAGGATTTTCCTTATTTCTACCCATTATGAAAGCTTTGCATTTGTCATGATAATTACGTCATCCACAAATAAGAGATGCAGGATTTTTGTAAGTCTCGACACTTTGATTCCGGTAAGGGCCCCCTCAACTTGGATCTTTTTTAACAATACGCTTCTCTAATTAACTAAGCATGGGATTTGGTATTAAATTAGGAGTTTTAATAAGCTTAGTTTAATTGTACTATTTAAATGGTTGAAATTGTTTATAAATTATTTTATTAAATTTATATAATTTAATTGTTTTTAGGATTTTCATGACTTTGAATTCATTTATATATTCAAAAATACAATTTAAATAATGAAAAATTATAATTTTATCAAGAATTATATAACTAGATTTCAATAATAATTATAGAAAAAAAGAAAAAAAAAACAAAAAAACAAAAAAAATATTTAAACTTATACTAAGTAAACCTTAATAGAGAGCTAGATATACATTATATAATATGATGAGAATAATAATTTTATATTCAACCCATTTGGAGAATCCATGCACTGCGAGGTTTGGTAGCATTTTACAGAACGCATTGGCCACTTTACCAATGTGTTTGGTTCTCATGTCTCGGAGAATCTATGGATTAGAAGTAGGTAAAGATATGTTGTCAATTGTTTTATACCTTCCATATCCTTTGAATATAAAATTGAAAACATATATATTTGTTTCATCATATATTTATTTGGTTTTTCATATTTAATTTTTTTTTGGTTTTTAATTTTATTGATTATTTATTTAAACAAATTGGAAGATACATTATGTTGGCTTATAGAGAAGTAATAGGTTTTTAACATTTTATACAATTTAAAATTTAAATTTGTATAACTTCATAACAATATATTATTAAAAAAATTCTCCATACATATCATTATGATATGATAATCATATAATACAGATTACTCTTTTTATATTTTCTACTTGGATCTTTTTTTATAGGGAAATATTAAGAGTTTTTTCATAATACATGTTAATTATTGTGTATTACTTAGTTTTTCTCAACCGCATGTAGTAAGAGAGACCATTTTTCCTATGATTCCTTATAAATCCTTTCTCAAGTTGAATTTAGGTGAGGTTAATGCACATGTATATACTCACCCCTTAACAATGTCACATCCTTCCTCTTTCTATCTGTTATGGATCCAACCTCACTCTTCTTTGATAAAGGAGAAGTCTTAGCATACTCATGCACATCCTTAATCCTTCCAACCCTCCACCCTCTGAAAGGGTGAAGGTGTGTGTCTATGTGTGCGCACACACAAACATTCACACCTTGAGAGCGTGGTGGTGGGAGGGTGAAGGTTTGTGAGTTGGTAGGGGTGAGGATATGTGTCCACACATAGACACACACCTTCGCACCCCAAGAGGGTGGTAGTGGGAGGGTGAATGTGTGTGAGGGTGGTGTGGGTGAGGATATGCATGTGTAATATTGAGAATGCATGATGTGTGTACGGGGAGGGGGAGTGAGGATGTGGATGTGTGTTAGCACACACATGCATATCCTCTCTCACACACACATACCTTCACCCCTTTAAGTGATGTGTTTCAAATAAACACTTAATTCTCATAAAAGCATAAAATTGTGTGAAAGAGAACAATATTATTGAAAGTAGAGAAGACGAAAATGTATGAGAATAACTATATTATAGTATTTTTTAAATTAAAATAAAAAATAATTGAATAATTAGAAATTCTAAACTCTACTCCCTCCAATATACTTTTATCTTTTCCGTCTTTAGTTACAATGTTTTTTTCTTACAATTTTATGTCTCGAAGATGAAAGTAATGGTCCTTCAAAACACACATAATAATTTAAGTTTCCAGAAAAAAATCAACAGAAAAAAAATTAAACACTTTTTACAATTTCGTTAATGTATTACAATCCCTAACTTAATAAAAACATACAATATAAGTAACCGACCAAAAAGATTGATCCAAAAACCTCCCACATAAAACACAAAACACTTATTCATTCAAAGTATCCCATCAAATTAACTCTATTAACAATTTACAACAACTTCAACAATAACATATTTTTAAATAAAACGATAAAAAATATATAATATACTATTCATCACCTTCAATAATAATAACCTAAATAAACATTTAACAATGATATAATCCTTATTTTTTAAATAATTAAAAAATATATATAATACTATACAAGATCTATCCATAATTTCAAAAGGAGCGAATCCAAAGTGAGATATCTCGAGATTCCTATACATGACATCCCTAAGGTGATACAACGATATTATAATTTATGCAGAAGAGAAGTAGAAGAATATCTTTGAAAAATCTTAAGTAATTTTTAAGAATAAGACTCTTACTAACCCTAACTAACCAAATCAAGGAATGTGCAATGGGATAATCCAAAATCATTTTGTTGATTTCAATTAGTTCCAAGAGATATGCCAACTCAAGATTTATATAAGAGCAAGTCCCAAGTCAAGATTTTTATAAGATAAAGGTACTCCTACCAAAGTGAATATTTTACTTCTACATCAAAATCTCTTTGTTAGTTCTAAACTAAATTAAGGAGAGAATTGAATGTTTATATTTAGTTGTTAACCTAAATTTGGAAAGTGATGCATTTTTAAAACATTGTAATAATAAGGTTTTTTTAGGTATAAGAAACAAATTAATCAATATTTAAATATATTATAATAATATTGGAAATATGGTGTGTAGGTAAGAGTTCAATACCTAGAATAAAAGTGAATTGTGTATATGTTTTTCTACGGGAAAGTTTCTCGATTATACACAACAGTATACAATGTTTTTACATAGCAGTATTACAAAATCCATCCCAAAGACTCAGCAGGGTTTGATCACAAGACCTCCTCCCGACACTTGGAGAAAGGTGCGCTTGTCTACCATCTGCGTTGTCTCACGGGACTAAATTGTGTATATGTTGATTCTTTACTTATGTTATATGTTAAATCTACAACCTAGTATGATATAAATGTTGTTTATTGATGTTATGGAAAACATTCAAATCTTTTTTACAGAGGAAGAAGTTTTTTCTATGAGAGACATAGAGTTTGGGGTTAAGTGGCTCACAAAAGGGAAAGATAAGGAAATCAAAATATTTCAAGCAAAAATTTTAAAAATTGGAGGGTCTATCTCAATCTCTCACAACCACAAGCTCTTCAATTTAGTAGTTAAGTAGGTATTTCCTAAACCCTAGACTCAAAGCCTCATTGTACCTATCCTTAAAAGTAGGGATAAAAACAATCCCTCTAATTATAGGACCATTATGATTAACCCCATTTTAGCCATGTTATAGGGAATTATTTTGGGAAAGAAGATCAATATATGGCTAGAAAGCCACATGAAAAAAGCTAAAGGCCAAGCCAAATTGAGAAGTTATCATTCAACCATGGACCACCTTATTATTCTTAGGATCATTGTAGAGGAGTGTCACAATAATAAACCCATCCCATGTGTTGTTTCATTGAATTCGAAAAAGATTTTGACATAGTGCCTAGGATTAACCTTTGGAATGGACTAGAGGAGCTAAAAGTTTCTTTCGAGTTGAGATCTATTTAGGAACATTGAGGGCTAATCGGAAGATATTAATTGTAATATAGGAGTTAAGAAAGGACTTCCCATGTCCCCTACCATTTTTGGCATATACATTGACAAGTTAGAGGGTTGTTTGGAAGAAGCAAGTTGAGTCAGCCCAACTCTAGCTAGTATAGTCATCCTCCTCCTCCTTTACATTGATGATATCATTCTTATGGCTAGGAGTCCCTATGATCTTGAAAAACAACTGAAAATTCTCAAGGATTTTTTCTCTTGTACAATTATGACTATTAACACTTATAAAATGAAGGTTATGATAATTAAATCCAAAAATATCACTTGCGCTAATTTTTTGTATGACAATAGTAGCTTGGAGGAAATGACTTCATACAAATATCTTAGACTTGATCTTCATAAAAAGCTCAAATGGAACTATAGCATTAAGGAAAGGATAAATGGATGGTCGAAATCTTATTATGGGCTTGAAAACAATTGTAAATCAATGGACCTTTGGCTATGGGATAAGAAGAAACTCCTCTTTGAGACTCTTGTTACCATGTTATCTTATATGGTTGTGAAGTTTGCAGTTGAAAAATCTTGAGAGAATCATGGAGAAAGATAGAGAAAATCCAAAAGTGTTTTATAACTTATAATCTCAAAATCAAAGGAAATACACTCTATACTATCCTCCTCATAGAAGCAAGTCTTTCTCAATCGAGAACACAAATATGACTAGGTATGTAATGTACAAGACCAAGGCAAACAACATGGAAGATAGGAGGCTTATTAAGATTGCTTCAAACTCCACTCAAAACCACCTGCGGCTCAAGCGAGGTTGGAACAAGGCGAGGTTGGCACAAGGATGCCAAGTCTTGACTAAATTATTGGGGTATAAAAGAAGAGGCCACTTTGTAGAATAATGAGAATATTAAGCATAATATTGCATCTAAATTTAAGGAGAAATTGTGGTGCAATAAAGAATTAGAGGATAAGAGAAAATTAAGGTAGTATAAGGAGGGGATCAACCCTAATCTCGAATATCAAGAGTATATATTTGGTTTGAGTAGCATAAATAAGAAAATCAACATTACAAAAATAAGGACAAACTCTCATGAGCTCCATTGTAAAACAAGATGTTGAATAATATCTAAAACGTAAGAACTTGTCATCTTTGTAACACTAAGAATTTACTTAGTTGAACAAAATTATAACTAGCCTAAATCCATTTTAAATCATACAAACACTTCAAAAAATTTGATCTCTTTCATTCAAAATTTAATGGATATGAAATAAACATAAATCTATATAAAATAATATATAAAATCAAAAGGATTGATGACCAAAAACTTAAATATAGTTTTTACATAAAATCACATTTCTATTTAGAATTACTCTTCTCGTATGTATGTTTTCTTCGTTAACAAAGAAAAAAAACAATTTTCTTTTTCTATCACATTATAACAATCATTTATAGTCGAAAGGCATTGTAACTTGCATATTTGTTAATTTGATGTAAATAATGTTTTATTAATAGTTCTTTTTAATAAAGAAGTTTAAGTTCAAAACATAACATTTAATGTAGTTGAAGGTCATTGATAGCTGATTACAAACATACAATTACTATGAATTATCCATTCAAGTGAATAATATAAGAATTATTTCATAGATTTTTTTTAATATTTTTATTCAAATATTTTTAACATATTATTTAGTGTTATAATTTGAGTGAAAGTAACATTTCTATTTTTAGAGATTATAGGTTCAAATTTAGAAGAATACCATATATACATAGTTGTAATTTAAGTAATCAAATTGTTGCGTGGAGGACATCCCTTATACCATAAATAAGAGAATATTTCAATGTCTTATACAATACTAAATCTTAAATTTCTATCCGATGAAAATTCTTCTTCTTCCAACATTCCAATGTTGGCAATGATAATGACACTTTCATTACCACCATATAAACATCTACATCTAGATGACATTCTAAATAATGTTTCAGTATATTTATTTTATATATGTAATAATCTTAATAGTTTTAAGCAACTATAAACATCATCATGAATATTTACTTTTTAATAATTATCTTAAATAAATTTTATCAAAAATTTTAATTATATATATTTGTTATTATAAAATTATATTTATTTATAATTATTTAATAATATATATATATATATATATATATATATATATATATATATATATATATATATAATTTGAATGGACTTAATGATTTAAAATATATGTTTCCTTTTTAAAAATTTAAAAATTTAAATTTAGAAAAGATAAAATATGTATAAGTCCAAAATCCCTACCTAAAAAAATAATAAATAATTAAACAAATTTAATATAAAAATAAGATTTATATATACCATGAGTACATTCCAAACATATTAAAAAGGATTCATTGAAGATCTTATAATTTATAGGTTTATCATGATTGTTTTTATGTCTTAAGTTCCATTTGTCCTAGCCGAAGGTATATTAATTTAAATGTGATTTAATATACTCAATAATTATTAAACCCTGTTATATAATATTAAAATATGTATATAAATTTATAATAACCCCGTCCTTAAATATTAAACATATCCAAATAATGTCAACCGCCATGTCACGGGGAAGCATTTTGGGATTTCAATAATTACTAAACCCAACAATAAGAGTTACATATAATATTAAAATGTTAAATAATAACAGTTTTAGGATTTGTACTTGACTTTTTTTTAATTAACAATAATTATTTAAGTGACAAAGATCGTGAGAATAGAGGATGACTCGATATTCTTAAAACCATTATTGACAGCAATATTAGTTCTTAATTATTTGATTTCTTAAAAATAATTAATATGCGTTTTTTCTTGGACTATGTGGACCTTGAATATTACCACCATCCATTCAATATCGAAGTGGAATTGTTGTTGACATCATGGTTGCCAACTATGTTTCTTTTGACTCACAACTTGCTTTTGTAGTTATGATAAATCTTGTTCATTTAGAGGGTTAATTATATGATATATTATGGGGAATTGAAAATTAGTGAAGGAAACATCACTATTGTTTTTATTATTGATTATAATTTTTCATTTAGGTATATAAATAATAATAATAATTAATTTTAAGGTTATGGTTAAGTTAGACATTAAATTGGTGTATGAGAAGTTTCTTTGTTTGTGGGACAAGGGATTTTTTTCGCGCAACAATTTGACTATTAAAGTTTAAAAAGGTATACATAAATTGGGTTCTCGAATGGTTGGAGGACAACGATACACAAGCTATATGAACAAGTAAACGCTAAAATTACAACTATATAGGACCTTTTAGAGAGCTTTAACAATGACATCAAGACAAAACATGGTTGCCTCATTTCCCACACATTGTATGGTCTTTGCATAGATAAACTAGAGGAATGGATAAACATGTAAAATGCAGGAGGAGTGAACATAATATGGATGATTATAGCGATCTTATTGTATAATGCTCACATTCTATTAAAATTATGACACTACATAACCTACAAGGTCAATTGGACACCTTAAGGTCCTTTTTTGCAAAGGTTGGAATGAATGTGAACACATGTAAAACTAAGATAGTATTGTTCTCACTAAAAAGAACAAAACATTGACAAATTATATTAGAAGGCTAACAAATTATATTAGAAGGCTAGACATAAGAGATATGCCAAAACTATATGTATTTTAGACTAGATATAAATGAGAAGCGAACGTGGGATTAATGCACAAGGAAAACACTACAAGGAGGGTGGAAAACATTCTTCCGAATGCAATATAGATGTAAGAAAAAAAAAAGTTTGGGACTAGCAAATACTATGCTTCTTCTTTCAAATGACCATAGTCTCGATATTCCTTTAGGGATGTGAAGTATGGGATCACATATATTTAGAAACATATGGTTAGATCAAGCAAGAACTATAACACACGATAAAAAGTTCTCTAAGAGTAAAAACAATGTCCTTTATGAGATACTCCTAGATAAAACAAGAGTATATGCAAATATAATTGGAGGCATTGAGTAAATTGATTATGAATAGACTAAAAATGGTAGTCATGGACAATGACATGTTATTCAAGTTAAAATCCTCCACAATGAGCTAACAAGAGGAAGAAAACATGGATCTAAATGCATAAAAAATGGTTTGAAAAGTGGAATATAGAAAAAGAAATATGCCTAGTGAATAAAAAGGGGTTGAAAAGTTATGCAAAATAATAATAGAAAAAGAAAAAATAGAAAAAAAACAACCACCTAAAAAACAACAAATTCAAAATATTATATTTATTTAATAGATAAAATACTCATATATGTTAGTTGGATTATAGTGTATGTATTTATAATTATTTTAGATGTTCACATTTCCAATTTTGATTTTCTACTTAAAAAT
>ML783240.1:223771-234006 GCA_009831015.1 Picea engelmannii | reverse complement strand
GCACACAAGTAGGTCCTTGCTATATGTCCCCATGCTTGAGAAACTTGTTTTAGCCATTGATTAAGGAAGATATAGCCTAGTCGTTGCTACACTAATCATCATTTTTCTGAGTTAGCATTAAAATATAAGTTGAAGAGAGGAGATGTCCTAGGCCTAGTTAATTCTACACCTAGGGTTTTAGCCTTCTAGGGTTTGAAGAGCCTTGCTCCCGCAACACTTTTCTCCCTTAGACTTGTACTTTGAAGCTAGTTGTTTTGCCAAGAGTATTTAAAGAAAGAGGAAGGAGCATGAGGCCTTGCTTAAGAAACACCGGAATGAGCCTCCTTCCCTTAGGGTTTTGATTCTAGGGCCCTGCCATTGCAGCACTATAGAACCTAACCTTCTAGTCTTTAAATTTTGATCCTCCTGAGACCTTGCCCTTACTTTTGACTCCATAATACCCTAAGGCACTGGTATTCTCTCCAACGTTGAGCTTATTCATCTTTCAAACTTTCAAACTTTGAAACCCTAACTAACCCTAGCACACTAACTAGGGTTGAAGTCATACTTGACGCAGCCAGCCCTCTAACCCTGCAGCAAATGATGACGTCATGCCTAAATTGAACTATGATTGATAGAAAACATTGTGGCTTAGTCATCTAATGATAGACATTGATGTATGGATAGTTTTCATTGGCTAAACAACAAAACGTTGACCTCCTTGTCTATTATACTAACCCTAATAAAGCTGATGTCATCTCTAGCATAGTGACGCAGCAGTCCTGTTATATATGAGCATTTAATGATATTTAAAGCATTGTGTAAATTCAAGGATTAATCACTTTCATTGGATGCTATATCATATTATTTCAGTATTTGTTGACAAGTAATATTATGAGCCATTGTCATTATGGCAATCATTGACTTCGTCAATAATTACTGTTGTATATGCTCATACATATTGAACTCTGATAGTCGTCAATTTATGAAGTACTAACCACAACTGCATGTATTAGTTTTATTGTTGCCTTGTCTCGCAAACAAGTGCCTCTTCTGTGGTATTTCTTCTTTTTGACTATCTTCTTGGCGGTAATCTGAGAAAGGGAAAAATTGTCTGGATCCTTTGACCCTTTTCCTTTCAAAACCCCAGATTGCCAGGGACGTCTCCCTTGGGTTTAGCCACCCTAAATAGAAAGATCCCCCCATCGAGGTGACAATGGGTGGGGAAGCTCCTGTTATGCAAGTTTGACCATTACCCTTCAACTACTTGACCTAAACTACAAACTGAGCGATAACAGGACCTTTTTCTGATTCTGTGCCCTCTGTAAATGATCCTTCAACTCCCTGAGGATGTCCTGACTCTGTTGTACCCAATCCTATACCATCAGGGCTTTGTTGTGACCAAAAGAAATCTCTACAAAATAGAGTGGGTCATAACTGTGCAACTCCTTGAATGGGGTCATGCCTATGGACATGTGATGGGTGGTGTTGTAACAGTATTCCCCCAAGTGTAGCCACCTAACCCATGCCTTCTGCTGCCCCGCTACATAGTTCCTGAGATATCCTTCCACCCATTTATTGACTATTTCGTTCTGCTCGTCTGTCTGAGGATGATAACTAGTGCTAGGGGTCAAAGCCATACCAACCAGCCTGAACAATTCCTGTTAAAACGTACTCATAAATATGTTGTCCCTGTCACTAACAATGGTTTTGGGTAACCCATGTAGTTTGAAAACCTCTCTGAAAAACAATTCAGCCACCTGTGTTGCACCGAAGTCTGTAGCAATGGAGAAAAAATGTGCAAATTTCATCAACCTGTCCACTACTACGAAAATGAAATCCTTACCCTATGCCCATGCCAACCTTGTGATGAAATCCATGGAGATGCTCTCCCATTTGTGCTCTGGAATGGGTAAGGGTTGTAGCAGTCTTGCTGGATGAGTGTGCTCATCCTTATTCTCCTGACAAGTAGTACACTCCTTGACGTGATTCGACACATCTTCTTTGAGGCCCTTCCATGAGAACCTCTCCCTTACTTGCCTGTATGTCTTGCCAATCCCTTGGTGTCCTGGCACCGGTGAGTCATGACATGCCTGTAATACCTTGGCCTTGAAGGCCAATTCAAGAACCAAAAAGATTCGGCCCTTGTAATAGATGATGTCACCGATGACCCTGAAGTTATCATCATGTATTTGCCCATCTACCACCTGACAAGAGAACTGATTTTTGGAGTATTCCATCACAAGGAGGTCCTTCCAATCAACTGATACATCTGTCATGGCATAGATTGATGGTCTCCTGGATAATGCATCTTCCACCACATTGTTTTTCCCTTTGACAAATTCAATGTCAAAGTCATAGGACTGTATTTTGCTGACCCATTTCTGTTGCCTTTCATTTAAGTCCTTCTACTCCAAGAAGTACTTAAGGCTATTGTGATCTGATTTCACCACAAACCTTGCACCTACCAAGTATTTCTAGAATTTGGCCAAAGCGTGCATGATGGCCAGCATCTCTTTGTTGCAAATGGTGTATAGTAACTCAGGTCCCCTGAGCTGTCAGCTCTCATAGGCAAGAGGGTGCCTATTCTACATCAGAGGGTGCCTATTCTGCATCAGTATGACCCCAATGCCTTCTCCTGAGGGATCAAACTCCAAGGTGAAAGGTTGGACGAAATCTGGTAAGGATAAAACTGGGCATGTGCTCATCACTTTTTTCATCTTGTCGAATGTAAATTGAGCTTCCTCACTCCATTTGAAAGCTCCCTTTTTGGTAAAATCGATCAAAGGTGCACAAAGTTGTGAGAACCCTTTGATGAACTTTCTGTAATAAGTGAAAATGCCTAGGAATACCCTCAACTCTGTAAGGGTTTTAGGTGTAGGCCACTCCATTATGGCATGAATCTTCTCTTGATGTACCTGTACTCCTTTAACCCTGATAATGTGTCCCAAGTAGAGGACCTCTGTCATTCCAAATTCACATTTGGACTCCTTGGCATACAATGATTGCTCCTCCATGATAGACAAGATCTGGTCCACTTGTTGAAGGTGTTCCTCCCATGTCTTTCTATAGATTAACAAGTCATCAAAGAATACCAAGAGATGCTTCCTCAACTATTTGTTGAAGACATGGTTCATACATGATTGGAATGTGATTGGGGCATTGGTTAGAACAAATGGCATCACTAAGAACTCATAGTGGCTGTAGTGACACCTAAAAGAAGTTTTTGGGATGCCCTCCTCCCTCATTTTGATCTGATGGTAACCAGAGCATAGGTCAATCTTAGTGAAATAAACAACTCCATGGAGCTCGTCCAATAGCTCATTAATCCTTGGGATGGGATACCTGTTTTTTATTGTCTTCTTGTTTAGTGCACTGAAGTTAATGCACATGTGCATGGTTCCATCCTTCTTCTTGACCAACACCATTGAAGAGGAAAAAGGGCTGGAACTTGGTCTGATGTGCCCCATGTCCAGGAGCTCTTTGATTTCCTTCTCTATTTCGTCCTTATACTTCTTTGGGTGTCTGTAAGGAGTGGTGATGATTGGTTTTACTCCTTCCTCCAACTCAATGATATGCTCAAATCCCTTGTTTGGTGGCACACCTAGTGGTATAGGTCCAAACACTTTACTTTGTTTGTCGATGATCTCGTGTATCTCTGGTGTGTAGTGAATCTTCCCCTTTTTGTCCACACGTGCCAAAATCTTGCACTCAACAACATACACAATTTCTTCTCTCCTGAAAATGGCCTCCATCCTCTTTGCTGTGACTACCTTGGTTGAGTTACCTGTCAAGCCTCTGAGGACTAATTTTCTTCCACTCTCCTCCGTGAAAGACATCTCCATGGTCTTGTAGTTGGTGGTGATAGGCCCCAACGTGCTGAGCCACTGTACCCCAAGGATTATGTTTGTGTCTGGAAGGTCCATCACATAAACATCCTGCACTAAGTCATGCCTTCCCAGTGTAAGCTTCATTCCTGGAATGTACCTGTTACATGGCATGGTGCTTCCTCCGGCTACCTCCACCTTGAATCCTTAAAACTCAACCGTGGGTATATTCCTCCTCTGTAGCAATGTTGAGTCAATGAAGTTGTGGAAGGCTCCCCCATCAATCAACACTAACACCTTCTGTCCCTGCAAGAATCCTCTCATCCTGAAGGTGTTGTAATTGGGAACCCCACTGATGGATGCCAGAGTAGCTCTCTCCTCTACCGTACTGTCATGACCTATAGCCTCCTCCTCTGCAGGTTCGGTGGTGTCTGCCTCCATGTTTTGGATGTGGCTGAAATCCTCATCCTCTTTATTGTCTGATGTCACCTCTATGTAGTGAACTTGGCCACGACCCATGCATTTATGGGATGGGTTCCATGGCTCTTTGCATGTGTAGCATAGTTGCTTCCTCCTTAATTCTCTTCTGGTACTCTTGTCCATCCCGCCTCTCCCCCTGTCAAACCCCCTTGGGTCACGCCCTACGAGGTTTATTGGAGGTCTTTGATCTCTACCTCCAATGTTAAGAGGTGGTCCAGGCACAAATTTCGACTTTGCAGCTGGCCCTAGATCTCTTGTTCTCCAGATAGCGTCCTATAGGTTAGTAGGCTTAAAAGCCTTCACCCAACCCTTCAAGGGTTCCATCAACCCCTCAGTGAAGAGCATCATGAGTCTGGTCTGTGACACATCCTGCACCATGACTGCTAGCCTATGGAATTCCTCAATGTACACCTCTAGTGCTCCTTTATGTCCGAGCTGTGTGAGCTCTCAGAAATGTAGCTCAGGATCCCCTTGGTCAAACCTGTCAATGAGTCTCTGTGTGAACTCTGTTCATGCCACTATCTGATTGTGGCCAAGTGTGGTCAATCCATGATACCACCAATCATGAAATTTTCCATCCAAGTACATGGTGTCAAACTTGATGGCCTCCATCTCCCTCATAGGGTTATGCTGTAGATAAGTGTCTAGTTTTTGTACCCACGCCTATGCAGTCATCTTGGACGATCCATCAAACTAGGGAATCTCCATCTTCCCAGCCCTACGCTCAAACTCATAGTTGCTCTTGTGGTGCGGCCTGGGTTTGTTTCTGAATTTGATTTGAAAATACTGATCTAGGGTCATCTGCCTCTGAATTGTCAAGTTCAATTGGTTTTACTCCCTACCACATTGCTCAAACTAATCAACAAAATCATATGTGGGTTCCAGCTGTGTGGTTTCATTTGTGAAAGTGCAAAAGTACGGTATAGGAGTAGTCCTGCTAACTAATTGCCCCAGTGGCGCTCCTCCTCCTTGGCTTCCCTCAGAATAAATATAGGGTCCATGTTCTTGCTGCTGCCTATTTCCTCCATGAGACCCTCTAGTTTTCTTATTGGCCTAGGATTCTGGGCCTTTCCCCTTTTGAGTCATATGCAATTACAGATCGACCATCCTTGTCTGGTTTTCATCTACCTTCATCAAGGTCTCAAATATTTCGGCCTGTCCCCTACGATTTGTCTCCTGATTTTCTTGTAAGTGGCGAACCAATGTACTCTCTGTCTGGACTAAGGACTTACATAATTCTTGTGCTAAGATTGCCAAGCTGTGTGGCTCATTGTCATCACCTGAATCCTCCATCTCGAATTATGTTTCACTTGTCTGTTTCTTCCTTCGTCCCGCTGAATTTCTGCATGCACTAATTCTCATAGGATGGGAGGATCAGAGCTTTGATACCACTGTAATGTTCCCAAGTCAATTGTTTTTCTTGGAACACTAACTAACCACTGAATTTAACTATTTGATTGTTTGTATGTGCAGGTTGGCCCTTCAAATTTCGGCCTTAGGGTTATATTCAATTATTCAATACAAATCTTGAAGATATACTCAATACAATGAAATATCTAATCAACACACAAGATATGGTACTCCAAAGCACAAATATGACCTTTTAATTATGAAAATCAAGAACCTGATACAATATAGAAGCAGATCTAGAATAACATCAGATGGCTCCAAGATAGAGGTTATGAGCTGCTACAAAATGCTCCCGACAATACAAAATAAGCCTCCAAAGGTTGAATATGAGATGAAGATCCAAATAAAATAGCTAGGGTTACGTCCAAGAAAACTGACTTAGATTAACCAAGATGTCTCAAAACAAATACATAACCAGAGAACCAGTGTTCTTCATAAAAATATTACAATAGTAGGGAGCCTAGCTCAACCATTCGACGACCTTAACAAAATAAAAAAACTAACTACTTATACTCAAAACCGCTCACGACCAGCAGGAACACGATCGGTCCCCTACATTCAAGGCTTTTCGTCTGCGTCTTCTCTGTCAGACTGCGCATGTATTCTTCTGTCAGACGCAAACTTAACTCAGCACAGGCCTTCAAGAAAAATCGTTCATTGAGGGGGCCTCTGGTTGACAGCTCTGTCTCCACAACCAGACCCTCCATGATTTCTATTTATGGAGTGAAATGAGATTTCAACCACCACTCCATTTTCCTTAATTACTTTCATCGGGATTAGGGCAGGGCTAACGTCCCAAGAACTGCCATGCACAGCTAACGATTCTTCAAGCTTCATCCAACATTTTGAAACCATGTTGGTCTCTCTCTATAACAAACACGGGCAACCCTGACCTTTGGTGCAAGTCTTCGTGAAATCAACACCCTTTCCTTCGCGCTCCCATAGCTCCTGGTGTTAGCCTCTTCTTAATGCGACCTCGGGCCACAACCTGGCCCTTAACTCTCGAGTGCTTCACGACTTCGCACTTTGCGAGGTCGATGCTTTTCCCTTTGCCAATTTCCCGAATCGCGAATTATCGATTCTCTTATTTGCTGCCACTTCCCTCCTTTCATTTGACGGCCATGATCTCTTCCTCAGAACTCCACCTTGGTTGGCTTCACGCTATGGGTGCTAATATTTCCTCCCAGATCTGCTTTCCACATTACCTCGGGCTGTGACCCGATGCCTATCTTCAAAGTGCTTCGGGTTTCTCTTTTTGGGACTTTGAAAGATAGCTCCCTTCAAAACTTATGAATCGTGAAACTACGAATCCGTTGATCCGATGCCATGTGTTCCTCTGAATTGAATGGTCCAAATAATTTCATCACTTTGGGACCTCGAACCTTCGGCATTTCGGGACTCGGGAAATTTGCACATTCCTCACTTCAGTTTTCCCGAAATGACTTTCTCCGCTACTCGGATCTGGTGCCACGCATCCCTTTGAATCGGACGACCCATGTTGATTTTGGGTTTCAGGAGTTCAGACCTTTGACGAATAACTTTAACAATTTCCCGAACTCTCGATTCCCATGATAATTTCCCATCGTCAATCTCTCCCGATGAGATATATGGTCCATATTTAACCTTTTCTCGACCTCAGGACTTCATACATTTTGCTATGGCGCTATACTTCGCGCACTTTTGGAATCCGAACACCTGCGAACCGTCGATCTGAATTCCACATGGGATCCCAGTCGTTGGGAGCTGAACTCGCATGTTTGCTTGGTTCGAGTCTAAAATGGGTCGCTCTGAAAGGTGTACTTTGAAATCGAGACTGATACCCGCACAAGAAAAGGATTGGGTCGCCCTGCGGCTCTTAGATAGCTTTATGTGATAACAATATATATTTGGTTTGACTAACATAAAGAAGAAAATCAACATTACAAAAATAAGGACAAACTCTCATGAGCTCCATAGTGAAACAAGGTGTTGAAAAATTCCTAAAACGTCATGGGTCCAAAGAACTTGTCATCTTTGTGACACTAAGAGTTTACTTGGTTGAGTGAGATTATAACTAGCCTAAATCCATTTTAAATCATATAAATTTTTGCACTTCAAAAGATTTGATCTCTTTCAATATTTGTTAGATATAAGATAAACATAAATCTATATTAAATAGTATATAAAATCAAAAGGATCGATGATCGAAAGCTTATATATAGTTTTTCCATAAAATCACATTTCTATTTAGGATTACTCTTCTACTATATGTGTTTTTCTTTGTTAATAAAGAAAAAAAAAACAATTTTCTTATTATGTGTGTTTTTCTTTGTTAATAAAGAAAAAAAAAAACAATTTTCTTATTATGTGTGTTTTTCTTTGTTAATAAAGAAAAAAAAAACAATTTTCTTTTTCTATCACATTATGCCAATCATTTATAGTCTAAAGACATTGTAACTTACATATTTGTTAATTTTCGGGATGTAAATAATGTTTTATTAATATTTTTTTTAATAAAGAAGTTCAAGTTCAAAACATAGCATTTAATGTAGTTGAAGGTTATTGTTAGTTGATTACAAACATACAATTATTATGAATTATCCATTCAAGTGAACAATATAGGAATTATTTCATACATATAATTACATTTTTTTTTAATATTTTGATTCAAATATTTTAACAATTATTTAGTGTTATAATTTGAGTGAAAGTAACATTTCTTTTTTTTAGAGATTATAGGTTCAAATTTAGAAGGGTATCATATATATACACCGTTGTAATCTAAGTAATCAAATTGTTGCATAGAAGACATCCCTTATACCATAAATAAGAAAATCGCTTTCATCAATTCAATGTCTTATACAATATTAAATCTTACATTCTTATCAAATGAAAATTATTCTTCTTCCAACATTCCAATATTGGCAATGATAGTGACACTTTCGATACATCCTGAGTGGGCCTAATGGTTAAGAACATGTGTTTCCTCTTAAGAGGTCACAGGTTCAAATCCAGAGGGGGGTAGGGTATGTATACCTTCGTAGACTTTACCAATTAAATCGCTGGACGGAGGGGGGTAGGGTATGCATACCTTCGTAGACTTTACCAATTAAATCGCTGGACGGAGGGGGGTCCCTTGTCCCACAAACAAAGGGGTCTCATACACCAATTTGGTGTGCTGGCTTGACTATGACCGATTATTATTATTATTATTACCACCATATAAACATCTAAATTACATTCTAAATAGTGTTTTAGTATATTATTTTATTTATATAATAAATCTTAATAGTTTTAAGGAACTATAATCATCATGTATACTACTAAAATCTCTACCCAAAAAAATAATAAATAAATAAACAAATTTAATATAAGAGTAAGATTTATATATACCATGAGGACATTCTACATATTAAAAAACCGAACAAACATATTAAAAGGATTCATGGAAGATCTTATAATTTATTGGTTTATCATAGTTGTTTTTATGTCTTAAGTTCCATTTGTCCGAGCTGAAGGTATATTAATTTAAATGTGATTTAATATACTCAATAATTATTAAACCCTGTTATATAATATTAAAATATGTATATAAATTTATAATAACCCCGTCCTTAAATATTAAACATATCCAAATAATGTCAACCGCCATGTCACGGGGAAGCATTTTGGGATTTCAATAATTACTAAACCCAACAATAAGAGTTACATATAATATTAAAATGTTAAATAATAACAGTTTTAGGATTTGTACTTGACTTTTTTTTAATTAACAATAATTATTTAAGTGACAAAGATCGTGAGAATAGAGGATGACTCGATATTCTTAAAACCATTATTGACAGCAATATTAGTTCTTAATTATTTGATTTCTTAAAAATAATTAATATGCGTTTTTTCTTGGACTATGTGGACCTTGAATATTACCACCATCCATTCAATATTGAAGTGGAATTGTTGTTGGCATCATGGTTGCCAACTATGTTTCTTTTGACTCACAACTTGCTTTTGTAGTTATGATAAATCTTGTTTATTTAGGGGGTTAATTATATGATATATTGTGGGGAATTAAAAATTAGTGAAGGAAACATCACTATTGTTTTTTATCATTGATTATAATTTTTCATTTAAGTATATAAAATAATAATAATAATTAATTTTAATGTTATGGTCAAGTTAGATATTAAATTGGTGTATGAGAAGTTTCTTTGTTTGTGGGACAAGGGATTTTCTTCGCGCAACAATTTGACTATTAAAGTTTAAAAAAGTATACATAAATTGGGTTCTTGAATGGTTGGAGGACAACGATACACAAGCTATATGAACAAGTAAACGCTAAAATTACAACTATATAGGACCTTTTAGAGAGCTTCAACAATGACATCGAGACAAAACATGGTTGCCTCATTTCCCACACATTGTATGGTCTTTGCATAGATAAACCAGAGGAATGGATAAACATGTAAAGTGCAGGAGGAGTGAACATAGTATGGATGGTTATAATGATCGTATTGTATAATGCTGACATGACATTAAAATTATGACACTACATAACATACA
>ML783240.1:156822-219111 GCA_009831015.1 Picea engelmannii | reverse complement strand
CACATTTTTTTTTAACAGAAACGGTTGAGAATTTATATTAAAAAAGAGTTTAACAGAAACGGTTGAGAATTTATATTAAAAAAGAGATTTTTACTGTCACACATTACAAAAAATAGAGTTTTAGGTTTTTTGGACTATGCCTAGAAAGCTATTTGACTGATGCATTCTAACTGAAATAGTGCAATTGGTCCAGTATGAGTTACTAATTTGCTATGTAAAAATGGCTACATATGAGGACAAAATTAACAAAAATTTACAGGCCATCAAAAACCTGTCTAAAGGTTGTGAGAAGCTTCTGCATCATCCTGGAAAATTGTTGGATTTGCTTCTGGCTGTTGGTTTCCTTCTCTTGGGTTGGACCGTGTTGGAGCCATCGGTGGAGCAAGAGGTACTAGAGGATGGTCGCTGCTAGATGCAAAGTGAAAAGTTGAGGGGGGCCTTGAGTCAATTGATTCATTAGAATTCGCTGGATGTTGAGGGAAGTCGAGTGGATTTTCCATCTACTGAGTGAGTTCTCCAATATGCTTGGTGTTCCTGTTGATTCCACGCAGAGCTACTGCAAGCTCTTGATTATGCCTGAATTCATGTTGATGCAGCTGGCCTTGCAAGTTGGCGATATCGCTCCGAAGCTCCTTGTTTTCCCTTTGAAATTCCTTGAGACGTGAATTTTTTTTTTCTTCTGCGTGCCTGACATCCATTCACAAAGACCGAAATTGATCTCTGAGTTCCTCAGAGACACAAGACAGGCAGTTGCAGGGTGCTTTGGATCTCCACCACATGATGGGGAGAGGGCGCAGAAGCACAATGTCTTGGAGTTCTTTGTAGAATTGCAGATAAGTTCTTGGAGGGGAGCGGAGTCTTTGCCATAATTGAGGGAAGGAGAACGCTTGCACACACTTGAGAGTACATGAGATATGGATTGCCCACGAGCCGACGAGATTGTTCACATTGGAGAGAAAGGAAGATGACGCCATGGTTGTTGGGAAGGGCATCAAAGGATACAAAGGAACTGCCAAGAACTTACGTTGGGGTACGAACATAGAGGAAGGTGGCACGGGGGAGAGGGGGGAAGGCACATGGTCACAGGGACAGAGCCATGTGAAGAGGGGAAAGGCCCAGGTGACAGGGGGAGGGGAAGGAGGGGTCCAATGAGGAGAGAGGTTGTGGAGAGAGGTCGGGTTGAAGGGAAGAGGGGGGGAAGGGGATGAGGGGTAAACGAGAGTTCCATAGGGAGTTAGGTCCATGCTAAAATAGGGAAACCATCTAAGATGAGGAGAGTTAGGGAAGCCACACATAGGTTTCAATTTGATTTATGAAAAGTTGGCTCTACTCCAAGCTCTTTGCTGATTTTGCTAAGCGATCAACTTCCTGGTTCTGGGAACGAAGGATGTGGAAGAAGTTGGTTTAGAAAATTATAAAAATTATAAATTCAAATTTAGAACCCGTGGTCTTAGGGAAACCATCTAAGACGAGGAGAGTTAGGGAAGCCACACATAGGTTTCAATTTGATTAATGAAAAGTTGGCTCTACTCCAAGCTCTTTGTTGATTTTTCTAAGCGATCAACTTCCTGGTTCTGGGAATGAAGGATGTGGAAAAAGTTGATCTTGGTGAATTGTCGTTTCAAGGTTTTAGTTCGGGAGTGAAGGCCACTGGGAAATTGGATGGAAAAAGTTTTTTGGCCAAGGAGATCCTTTATTATTAGTTTAGAGTCTTTGAGAACGGTGATGTTGTGAATTTTTCTCGAGTGTGCGATTTGGAGCCCCATGTAAACTGCAAGGCTTTCCGCTTTATTATTAGTGGTCTTCCCAAGACTCCAGGAGTATTCCATGATCTTTTGTCCATCTGAATAAAAAATGATTCCCCACGCTTGTCGCCCCCACACACCAAAAACACATTACTAAATACAACATCAATTAAAATAAAATAAAAACATATTACTAATTAAAATAAAACAACTTCTCAAACCAACAATTTCTATTTCACACCATAGAACCAAAATGCTTCAGATATCAGATGGATGCGATTCCCATCACAGCTCAAATCATAGGCATCAGAATATTACGTGGTTTAGGTGGTGGGGTTATTAGGCACATGGTCCCCTCTTCCTATTGCCTCTCATCATCATAACATAGGGAACAATACAATAAAATCGTCAAGCACAGACCAGAGCAGACCAAGAACAGGGTCATGACTCTGAACAGTGAGTGAGTGAATTGAGACCAACCCATCCATCTATATTCTCGATCAATGGACGAGATTATCTTGCAGAGAAAAAGAAGGCATTGAATGTGTCCTTCCGACATCGATGCGCCCATGAAATCCCGCAATCCCAACCGCAGTCATTTACAACCACCCCCGTTGGTTGGCATTAGGTGAGCTAATCCCGGCCTTTGCCTATCACGTTACTACATTATGTTCTAAATCCATGAAGCCACCATCACCATAATAGCCTTCCTCTGCTAAAATATTTAGAAATTCCGCCCATTTCCTCTGTGGGTTTGTATTGGGAAGCCCCAAAACATTTTGTTACTTTGGTACGTGTGAAAGTTCACGTGGATGTCCTGCAAATTTCATGTGAGAATTCATGTTGTTAGAGAGGAGAATGGGCTATTTTAGTATATCACTCTGAGTTCAAGCTGAATCAGGGCATAAGTTGGGTTAGTTCTGTTTTTGCTGATCTTAGGTTGGTTGTGTTTGCACAGCCTGTTTTGTCTGTTCAATCTCGGTCTGATTGTATACTTTCATGGAGTACTTAGAAATCTAGACCCGTGGTCTAAATGTGAGTTATGGGCTCTGCTAGCAAATTAAGATTCTTGGTTTCTGCAGTTGGCACCATCATAGTAAACACTGCATCTTCTGCAATGTATGTTCTTCATCATCAATCTCAGGCTTTGTTTAACACTCTTTCTGTTCTGAGATCTTATTCTGTTGATTTTGGCTCTTAGAACATGAGGGTATGTACTATATAGTATGGGACTGGATTGTATATTGGTATAGAAGATTTAACTGTTCTGCAATCAATACCATGTCTCCTTTGCCTAATGGGTATGCTTATAGAACATGTCTAGGATTATGGTGCCAATGGCTAGCGCTGAATTTCATATTTTGTTCAGTGTGTGGAGTGAATCAAGAGGGTTTGTTTCTGCTTAAACTGAAGTACGCGATCCTGAGTGATCCACTGTCTGCCCTGGGGAGCTGGAACGAAGGAAACTCGACACCCTGTGGATGGAATGGAGTAATCTGCGAACCAATTCCGGGCATTAACGATTCCAGTGTCATCAGTCTAGTTCTATCCGGAAGACAGCTTGTGGGCAGCATTCCATCAGAGCTAGGATGCCTTCAATACCTTCGCCACCTCGACCTTTCCAGCAATGAGATCAATGGAACGATTCCCTATGAGCTCTTCAAGGCAACAGACATGCAAAAGCTTGGTCTGGCCAACAATTCAATCTCTGGCACCCTGCCTTGGGGTATACAGCAGCTGAAAGCTTTACAGTACCTTGACCTGTCAAACAATGCCCTCACAGGAATCATCCCAGAGAACATCACAACATTGACAGAACTAAGAGCTGTCGTTTTGAAAAATAACTATTTTTCGGGACCTATTCCCAAAGGATTTGGATCAAATGTAAAATCTCTTGAGGTGTTGGATTTGTCTTCAAATCTGCTTAATGAGTCTATCCCTCCTGATCTTGGCAACTTATCAAATCTATCCTGCTCTCTCAACCTGTCAGGAAACAGGATTTCTGGTACCATACCTTTAACTTTAGGGCATCTTCCCGTGAATGCAAGTATAGACCTTTCCAACAACAATCTGACTGGACCCATTCCACAGTTTGGAGCTCTTTTGCATCAGAGAATCGATGCTTTTGCTGGTAATCCAGGTCTTTGTGGTCACCCACTGACAAACTTGTGTTCAATTCCTTCAACACTCTCGGATCCTCCAAAAATCAGCTCACCTTCAGCAATTGCAGCCATTCCTGTTATCAACAAGCCCAAGGGTCTAAGCAAAGGCACCATAGCTGCCATTGTAGTAGGCGATTTTGCAGGGATAAGCCTCGTTTGTGCAGTTTTTATGTACCGTTACTGGGGAACAAAAAGAAAGGAGTCAGAAGATGGGCCTAATTCCAGGAATATTCAGCTGGAAGACAATGGAGACTGTTCTTCGAGTTCGGGTAGAGTTGGATGGCTCTGCCTTAAAAAAGTTGATGAGAGCTCAGATGGAAGTGGCTCGGAAAATGGAGATCAACAGCAAGGAACTTTGGTGACATTAAATGGAGATCTGGACTTGGAATTAGATAAGCTCCTCAGAGCCTCTGCATATATATTGGGTGCCAGTGGTTATACTATAATGTATAAGGCAGTTCTAGAAGATGGGCTGACTTTTGCAGTAAGGCGACTTGGTGATGGTGGTTTGGAAAGATACAAGGATTTTGAAGCAGAAGCTAAAGCGATCGGTAGAGTTAAACATCCCAACATCGTTCGCCTTCGAGCTTTCTATTGGGGTGTAGAGGAAAAGCTGCTGGTTTATGACTACATTCCAAATGGAAGCTTGGCAAATGCTTATTATGGTGGGTTCTCTTGTTCTCTGTTTTTATTTCCTATATGTTTGTAGGAGATCTAATTCAATTCATTTCTTCAAGTTGTATTTTTTTTTTTAAGAAATACAGTCCTTTATTTTCAATTCATTTCTTCAAGTTGTTTTTTTCAGAAATACTTCTTTTATTTGCCTGCATATTATGGGTTCTTTATGGATTCCACTCTCTTTTCCTGTTTAGCCACAGCTGGTAACCCAGAGAGACTCAATGAGATTTGACCTTGAAACCTCCTTGAACATTTGCACAAGAGCATCTACCAACCAAGCTAACCCTTAGGGTTATCTCGACAAGGTTGTTATCAACTAACCTTTGGTGCCATTTGATATTATAGTGAAATTTCATTTGCTATTATTCCAAATAGACCACAGGCTTATATACAAGCATTCCACGGGCTCTGTAATTGCTTGAATCCCTGAAATGGAAGCCATCACTAGTTATGCTAGTTTCTCTTTGCCTCTTAGAATGACCCTGTATAGACTTTGATTCATCTTTTCAATTTTTTCGGAAGGATACAAACGCGAGGAATGAGAAAATGAAGGAAAGTGAAAATTGCAAGTGTTTTTTTGGCAGAAGCATTATAGATGTGAATGAAAATCGTAACATCAAGAAACTGAAGAGCGATTATACAATATCCCCCTCTCTGCATAAGTAAGGAGAGCTAGAATATAGAGTTTGGCTCCAACTTCAAGAAAGATATATCTTTCAAAGTGAAAATGAGAAATTTAGGAATAACAATCAACTCTTTTCTGTGATCGGTCAAATTATTTGGGATTCTTCATCTTTGCTGCTTCATAGAAGAATTTATTAAAGAAAACAATATCAGTGATGCTCGTTCAAATTCTGGATTCTGCAGAGTCTATCCTGGTTTTCTCTTCCCCTAAATATATGTCAACCCTTTTGTTTTGCTTCCAGATTATGTTGTAGTTTATTTCGTTTCTCCTTTATCTTTAGGAAGGATATTTATCTTTTTGTTCACCGGGTTCTCTGAGGTTCATTTATATTGGATATTTGTCATTTTGTTCACTGGGTTCTCTGTAGTTTGTTATAACTGCCTATTGATAATTTTATCCATTGAGTTCCACGAGGTTGGGTACAATTCTTTCCTTTGTCAGCAAAGGGTATTGATTTATTTTCAATTTCGACATTCTGGATAACCAAATCCAATTCTGTAATCATTGCAAAAGGGAGTTCATCATCATTTAGGGGTTTGAATTGTTATTCTCCTCTTGTAGCATGCTGATCTTGATCATCTTGTTCAGCTTCTAAAGTTTTTAATGGCATATCCTTTTCAGATCCTCTCACATAGATATTGACTGACACTATATCTCCAATCTTGCAGGAAGGTCATCAAACTCTCCCTTTTATCTTCCATGGGTGGCCAGGATTAAAATTGCAAAGGGAGTAGCTAGAGGCCTGGCTTATTTACACGAAAGGAAGTATGTTCATGGAAATGTTAAGCCAAGCAACATCCTTCTGGGGTTTGACATGGAGCCATACATAGCAGATTTTGGACTAGACAAACTACTGGACACTGCCAATGTCAAGTATAGTAGCTCTGCCATCCACCTAAGGAACCTTGAAGGTATATTTTCAGGGAGCAAGCGTTCCACTGGCTCCCGCGATAGCCTGCAGACAACACCTGATTTGCTTGGCAGTCCAGGCACATCCAAGAATTTTGTATCTCCTTACCAGGCCCCAGAGGCACTGAAAACTCTCAAACCCAACCAAAAGTGGGATGTTTATTCCTTTGGGGTTATTTTTCTGGAGATTCTTACTGGGAAGCCACCTTCAGATAAGGATTTTGCAGCATGGGGTCAAAACTATGTCGATGACAAGCAACGTCTTTTGCGCATCATAGATCCTACTCTTCGACCAGAGGTTGAAGGAAAGGAAGAAATCTCAGTATCTGTGGGGATTGCATTGAATTGTGCTTCTGCTTCCCCACAAAAGAGACCATCAATCAAGGAGGTATTGCATTTTCTAGAAAAAATGCCATCATCCACAACAGATTAACCAATTCTTTCTGCCTATGTACCATCCTTGCTTTGACATAAGTTGGACTGAGATGAGGACTCACACCCACACTCCATATTCAACAGCTCTACTTAGACATTGACATAACTCATATAGACACTTCTAAGTTTGGCACTCAGCAACAGAGAAATTCTGCAGGCAACTCAGTTGCTTATGAAATGGCCAGACACTCAAAGATTTCAATATTTCTACAGTTGAGGTTTGTAGCAAAGCTCAGGGATCAAACTTAACTCCACTCCATGCTTGTGAGGCATCCACGTTCTCACAGTTTACTTGCAGCTTGTTCTCAGTTTTGATGGAAAGGTGATAGATGGTGTATTATTGTTGCAGTAGCATGGAATGGATTTTAATTGCAGGTTGGACCAAAGCAAATTGATGAAAATTATTATTGAAAATTGGATTTATTGGTTCAGCTATAGTTTGCATATACATAGAAGAAACTTCTTCTCTTTCTTCAGGCTAGAATATTTATATATACATATATATATATATATGCTTTTCAGCAAGAAATGAAGACCATGAAAATGCTATATAGCTGCCTTCCTATGAAGACCATGGAATAAGATAGGTGACCTTGTGCTTGTATTTGTATTTTATTCTACATAACATCTTCTTACTTAGCTGGAGGACAATTGGCTGCAGTATTTATATCAGTGTCTATGGAATGTTTCTGCTGTTATAAATTGAACAGGTCTATCATACCATATTCCTTGTAAGTCATATTTTATTGATGGCTGCATTGATTACTTTACAAAGTTTGAAAACTGTGAACACATCATAATGACTACATTGATTACATTACACTATTTGGATAATGTATTGCGTCATAATAGAATGGATTGGATTGGTTGGAAACATTATATTGTAATGTTAGGATTGCTTGGTGGGGTGGTGTCAATTTGTCAATAATACTAATGAGATAAAGCTAAATTGTTAAAAATAATTGTGAGAGAAAGATAACTTGGGGATATTATTAATAATTGTGTGAGAAAGTGAGTTTGTCTGACATCATTATCAGAAATATTTTTATCATCTGTAAATTGACTTTCGTGCGCAGGCTTCTAAATTGACTAGATTGATTTGATGATAGATTTTACCTCAACAAAGATTAGATTCCAAGTACATAGTCACATGGGAGAACATGGTGATGAGTATTTCGAAAGTGATTAGCACAATCTTTGTATAATGCATATCATTTGTATAATAATTGGGTTGGGTTTGTTGTCAAAAGTGTACCCAAAAAGGGACTAAAATATGTACATAAAAGTTATGTCTTTTCGTAAAGTACTTCACTTTGAAAACTATATAAAAGGTTGGTATAATGATTGCACAAACTGTTACCAATTTTAACACTTAACTATTTGCTTCAGTTAGAAAACACAGTGAATTCATAAAAACATATATGGAATCTTCGAAATATTTATGAATTCTTATGTTTGGGAAGTTTTTGAGAACATTCGATCCATATCAAACATAAAAACAGAATCTTGGCATTAATAATTTTAAAGTTCAAAATAAAAAATATTAAAGAAATTTGGGTGCGAAAACTTTGATAAGGAAGTTTAAGGGATTATTTATATGGTTAGTTTTAGACAAAGTGAATAAACATTAGTATGGAACCAAATGATAAAACATGGAGTTAAACTAAAAAAATGGTGGGAACAATTTTAGCATTCAACATGAACATAAAGTTTGAGAATACTTTCACTCGGAGATCATAATTAAAAAAAGTTTAGATATATAGGAAAATTTAAAAAGTAATTTATCAATAATATAAGTACTTATAATATTTTGACAAATCTATTTCTTGTATATTATGATTTCTTGTATATTAGACTAATTCGGCCTTAGTGGACGTTAATAATAATAATAATAATCATCATATATAATTTTTGGGCAAATATTTCATTCAATTATAAAATATTGTAAGAAATCTTGGTGAGTATTCTGATAAAGTATAAAACCTTATAAATAATAGGAAAACATTTTCATTAACTTATAATGTAATCATTTTCCACGTAGAGGATTGCATTCATCAAGGATCCTATGGTGCACTCTTGCAAATCCCTCTATCAATTTTGATCTTTTCTAAAACAAAGGTCTTGTCTATGTCGATCCTAGCCTCCACTTCCCTCAAGCTTGGGAGAGAATAATGTTCGCTCTCCCACTTCATGAATATCAACCCTAACAACTAAATTAGATTGACATCCATGAAAGCTTGTGTTATCCATGTTGATGTAATTAGATGTAGCATTAAATCCAAATATTGAAGAGGAATCACCATCAAGCAGTTTTAGCAAGCTTCTCCCAAGAGTAGTAAGATCCCATGAATTCTTTTTTGTATTTCCATTTGGTAAGTGTTGATCTTCATCTCTCTTTTTGTTATTTGATTACCTTCTCCTCTTTGGTATGTCTCTAAATGTAACGATCCCCGTCGTTACAACAACAAGCAAGCATAACAAGTACAATTTTTTTGTTTTTTGTTTTTGGAAAGTAATAATGACAATACCATCAATCATCGCAACTCGACAACAAAAACAACGCACACAATTCAGGCAACATACAAACATAACAATCTAGAATACTAGCACGTTATGCAGTTGGATGCAACATACAACAATAAATCAGACGACAATTAAAAACGACTAGTAACTAGAACCTTCCTGACGAGTGAGAGACAATCACAATAAAAATTACAAAACAAGTACAACCATAATTACAAAAACAACATCATCCTCATCGGAAGGTGCATGAACCTAAGCCGAGTTACCATAGGCGCTTCTTGATCAACGCGTGCAATGATCCAAGCTTAGGGAATCATGTCTCCACATGGCTACGAGTGCACTAGGGACCCATGCTCAAACATGAATAATTCTAAACCTTTGACCACACATAAAATCCAACATTGCCCGAAATAGGACTTGCACTGTCATACCTTATACGAAACCATAAAGAGAGCACGGTAAAACATCTTGCTAAGCGGCGCGCAAGGTAACGACATTCAATACAGGGTTAAAATTTTCTACCATCTAGGTGTATCTCAACTGTTACCATCAAGATTGTTCTAGCACAATGCATCAACCTCAAACTAAAATAAAAACTCATAACCACACCTTCCTACTTTCTTTTAGAATTAAAACCATGCTTCCCTGCCTTCCCTTTTTAGGACAACCCCTTAAACTTTATGAAGAAACATAAAGATTAGATTACTATTTACCAGTTTTCATACAAGGATTTCCATAACGACATTAATGATTTTAATCTATTCTAATTTAGTTTCATGTTGTAGAAACTATCAACTATTAAAAGCGATATTTGCACTGATCACAATTAACCAATTAAAACTGTTGTAAAACATTTAACTAATAAAAGGGATATCCACAATATTCATAATTAAACGATTAAACTATGGTGAAAACAATTTAACCAACATAAAAGGATAATCACCATATCAATAATGAACGATTAAACTATTGTAAAATGATTAATCCATTGTAAGCGATAATCACATTGATCATAAATAATACCTTAAAACTATAAAAATCAACTGATCTAAATGGGATAACCACAGTAGTAGATCCCCTGCCATAATTCCAGTTGCCATAGTCATGACATAAAAATATTCCTAAATTACAATTCACTGCCAGCGCTAACCACTAAACATTTAAAAATCTCTGAGAGATTATTTAAAATCTCGGTGTAGTTATTCAAATCTCTGTGTATTTATATTAAAATATCTTGTAATTATTAAAGGATATTAAATATCTAGGCATATTTAAACCAAAATATTATTGGGATTAGAAATACTTACATTTACGGGCTATTAGTAAGTTGAGATTCACAAAACAAAGGAAATATTTAAATATTTAAATTGAAGATTAGAATTATTTAATGGCCAACTGTCAGTAAATTGAAATTCACCAAACAAAGAAACCACTAATGCCATTACTCAGAAATCACAAAACATAAAAACAAGGGAAAAACTGTCAAACAGATCGAAAATGTTGCCACAGTAATGCCTAAATCCGATTGCGCCAACAGACAGTCTGTCATCCACCAAAAACTGTGTTGCGAGTCTAGCGCTCTACATGCAGTAGGGAAGCTGCGCACAAAAGTAAAATAAAATGCCCAGACTGAGCACGATCCCCGAGCTCAGTGCACGGCGAGGAGACCTCCGTATCACTTCAGGAAGGAACGAGCTAGATACACACAGTACTACCACTCTGTTTTTTATGCCCTTCATGACCTTGGTCCAGCCGGAATGGGTTTTCCCCCCTATGGAAGAAGAATTCGCCCATTTACTTATCTAATACTCAAATTTCATATAAGGTTTAATGTTTCTTTCCTACCTCTCGTTTGTTGGTCATTCTCAATTTGTCAGAAAACTCAAAAATCACCAAATCACTAAAGCGCAGAAACAAAGTGAAGTTCTTACTTACAATCGAAAATTGCCGGTCGAGATAGGGGAATTTGGGAGATGGGATTAATGCTATTGTCGATAAACAATGTTCATATTTACTCGTACCAAGAGATGACTTCATCTGCGTGCATCGTATTAAATATCCGGATATTGTAAAATCCTTATGCTTCGACATGATCCTATTTACACAGGAGGCATTTAGGCGCATAAATCATGCTTTCATTGGTCGATGGGATTTGATCATCATGTGCCCACCCATAGCTCTGCCTCTTATCCTGATGATCGTTCTTCAACCCGGTCAATAACTAACTATGGCTCAGAATTGGATGGGTAATCTCAGGATCGGATCCGGTCCTTTCTACTACACTTTGAAACAAATTAGTTTCGCAGAATGAAAGGTTGGCATGGGTGGTATGTGAACTTGTTGATTGAAACATCGATTGTGTGTTCCAACCATTCCATTTCCTCATTCATTGGGTAGGCACAACAACAGGAAAAGGTAAAAGAAAAGGGTGGGTAGTTTAGGCTTGAAGATCCCCCCTTTGCAGATGTCTAAGAATATTACCTATAAATACAATGAAACAAGAGGTAGTTTCCTTGGTAGACTCGACTAGAAAAGGGGCGCTTGCTTGGTTGCAAAAGGAACTGTGACATCAAATCATCATTGTGTAGGATTAGTGAGAGAAATCATATCGAGAGAGTAAGGTCACAAGGTGGAAGCGGAAAACTCCAGGGAGGCAGCGAGTTTACACACCATCCATGACTATAATTTCTTCTTCAAAATGAACATTGGAAGCCTAACAATCTGAACAATTTAAAATAAACAATTCAAACATTTTTAAAGCTAAGAACTGAACTTTTTAAGCAACCAATCTGAACATTAGAAGCCAAACAATCTGTGCATTTTAGAAGAAACAATTTGAACATTTTTAAAGATAAGAACTGAACATTTGATAAACATTAATCGGTATCCATATACAAAGAATAAGAACTAATTTACCATTCAAATTCACACGCGTATCATCACCAAAGGAAAATAACCTGGAGTCGTTGTACCATGCTTGCGCTCTGTCCAGCTCCTGCTCACTAACCGATGAGACCTCACCGGTACCTCCTAGCTAACTCTATGGGTACTCTTCTTCCCCCTGAGCCCCCTGAGTCACAAAGGGGCCACACACACAATACCAGAGAATGATAGCTCCCATCTCGCCTCGCAAGGTCAAGCTACCACTTGTTAACTGAGTTGGGTATCCCAACTCCCACAAGAAAAAATCAGTCAAGATAAATTTCAGCAGCGTAACCTTATGCATACTAGACGTGATCCATACTCCTCCACTGCCATCATTTTTATAGAGTTTCCTTAGTGATTTCTTTCCCAAACCCTCATTATATTCTTTTTATTAAAATTTAAATAGGATAAACCTCCCTCGCACACATGTCGCCCGATCCCAAGTTGCACCAGAAAATCAATTTTATTAATTAATTAAATTTATCTATTTCCCTCACCCACCTAAAAGTGTTCCTCAAAACGCTCCTCGGTGTCCCTTTATTCCCTTACAATTCTTAAATGATTGACACCTTCTTAAAACCTAGTTGAGTTCACAATTAGAAGGTTACAAAGACTACATTCCTTACTATGTTAGACATTCCCCTTTTTCTTTAAGTTTCCACTTTTCTATCTAAGTTCAAAATTAGCAGGTTTACACATATGCAACAATTTACCCTTTTAATAATTTAATCCTTTATTAAAATTTTACTTGAATTATTAAAGTTTGAATTTTCTTTACCCCCTTCTTATTACATGTCCATTTAGTGTTTTTTTTTTGTTCACAAGTTCTACTTAGACCTAGGTTTTAAATTCACTAGGCTTGGCGACAATTTTTAAGAGAAAAATTAGTTATTAAACTTTACTCATACCATCATTCATTTTAAGGTGGACCAGGTCTTAAGGAGGCATAGTTTTCTAGGCACTAGGTTTATTAACTTACCATAGTTAAAATCGCAACGTGCCATTCATGACACACTATGTGCTCTAAGGGTGTCACTCGCCTCTTTCCATTTTATTTGCGTGAAGTACCCTTCAAGACGCACTATGTGCTCCAAGGGTGCCACTCACCTCTTGACTGAATTTGGTAGACGTCAAACCCCTAGAGTCAATACTCCGTTAGGTGAACTTGTGGGATACTAAGGGCCTCTAAGGAATAAGGACCCTTCCTTATTGCTTGCACCTTATAATCATCAGGAGCAACTGTCACAGTCTGCCCTCACGACATCATGTGTCTTCTCAAACTAGGTAATCGTTAACCTACATTTTGAGCCACATCAGGAGTACTAGTAGGTTGTGGCAGGGCTGCTACCACACCTCTCCCTCAATGTCTCTAGTTGTCGTGTTGGACCCCTTTACTCCTAATGTGAGTCTGGTTAGCAAGCTACCATCAACCTCCATGCCAACAACGAAACGTGTCAGCGATAACAATCAACATCATAATATCTAGTCATATGTCACATCTATAATATCATAAACATTCAAATCATAACAATCTACTCTCTGAATCGATCTAGAGTCCAAGGAGATCCATCGATGCCATCGACATCTTCTAATGTCTAGAGCCCTACACACTCAGGAGAACCCATTCAATAGCACTTGTCGATGTAAATATAGAAAAAATAACATATCATCAGATCCACAACATCTCATAATCATAATCAAAACAACCAATCGTATAATGAACCGGATCACTTGCACGCAAGTGTCCTCAAAGAATAAGTCCGCTCAGGGAGCGCAAGAGCGAGATGTTACATACACCCCCTCTTGTTTTAAACTTCGTCCTGAAGTTTCACAGTATGTAAGTGCCGAAATAAAGTGTATCAAAATATCATATGTCTAGCTATCAAACAAAAATGGAAACTGCTGATGCATATCATATGCGTCCTCCCAGGTCGCTGAGTGCAGACTATAGTTGTCTCACTGGATCTTGACCTGATCTACTGTTTGGCGCCATAGCTGTCAAATGCAATGGTTCAGAATGCGGATTGGCTCCGCCTTGAGTGCACCCTCGTCTGATACCTGCAAGGAACTCATGTCAATAACATGTCTAGGATCACTAACATAATGTCTCAAAACAAATACGTGAAAAACATCGTGCATACGCCTCAAGGAATCATACAAGGCTAGCCGATAAGCCATGAGCCCCTTCTTTTCTACAATATAGAAGGGTCCCATGAACCTAGGAGAGAGTTTATCACCCTTTCCAAACTTGAGTTTAGGAGGAGAGAGCTGAAATTCTAGACATCTTGCCATGTAGTTGGCTATGTCTTCCTTCATTCCTTTCTAGAAGAATAAGGGTTTAAGGTCTGCCCTCATCTTCGTGACTCCAGGATGAGCCATGTACACTGCTTTATGAACTTCGTTTAGTATCAAACTCCTCAACTCGTTGTTGGGCGGTACGTAAATTTGACTTTTAAATCTCAATAATCCATCGTTGTCCATAGTAAATCCCTCAAATTTTGGTACCATCATTGTGTTTTGTCGGATAAAATCCTTGACCTCTTTGTACTAGTCATCGTTGCACTATAAAGTTAGAATATTTTCACATAGATTCATCTGAAGAGGCATCACCGTAAATATGTGTGGTCTTCGACTCAACACCTCAACCACTCTATTCACTGTTCCTTTTATGTAAGTAATCTCGAAATCGTACACACTAAGAAATTACGACCAACGCCTTTGTCCTATCAGGTCTGTTTTTAGTTCAAATTTTTGTCCTATCAGGTAGTGTCTCCAAACTCTCAAGGCATAAACAATGGCTAACAACTCCAAATCGTGCATCACATAGTTCTCCTCATGCCTTCTCAAGTTTCTTTAGATGTAAGCGATCACACGACTATCTTGCATCAATACTCCACTTAAGCCTTCCTTGGATGCAGCATACAAAGAAGTCCTTGTCCATGTCAGGGAACTTTATTATCAGCGCTATCATCAAGAACTCCTTGAGCCTTTGAAATGATTATGCACATTTCTCGGTCCAAACAAACTTCTTGTTCTTCTTCTGCAATTTCGTAATCGGATTTGCTATCTTTGGAAAACCCTCGACGAATTGTCGATAGTATCCCAGTAAACCCATGAAGTTACACACTTCTGGGACATTCGTCGATGCATGCCATTCCATAATAGCCTCGAACTTTGATGGATCCACAATGATACCTTCGCTGGAGATGACATGCCCTAAGTAATGAATCTTCGATTGATAAAAAAAGCATTTCGACAACTTCCCAAATAATTTTTTCTCTCGTAGACACTGTAACACCAAGCGCAAGTGTTTGTCATGCTCCTCCATCATTCGAAAATATATCAAAATATTGTCAATGAATACTTGGACGAACTTGTCCAAGTATTCGCGAAAAAACCCGTTCATTCAGCTCATAAATATCCCAAGGGAATTCGTCTGTCCAAATGGTAAAAAAATAAACTTGTAATGTCCAAACCTCATCTTAAATGCGGTCTTATGGATGTCAACCTCCTTGATCCGTAACTGGTGATACCCCGATGTCAATTCGATCTTCGAAAACACTGTCGTGCCTTTCATATGATCAAACAGATCGTCAATCCTTGGCAACAGATATTGATTCTTGATCATTGCCTTGTTCAATTGACGGTAGTCAATGAAGAGTCTCCACGACCCATCTTTCTTCCATATGAAAATAACAGGCACACCCCACGGTGACACACTAGGACATATAAGTCCTAGGTCCAACTGATTCGGATTATTTTTGGCACAAAATGAGAGTGGATGTATAATAAAGAAATGTACAGAGATATCACAGATATTCAATAATATAACACAAATTTATCAGAGATGCAACCATAAACATAGATATACAAAAAAACATGATTTCTATTAATGAAATAAATGTACAGAGACTGTAAAAATACAGAGTGAAAGACTCGTTAGAATGGTGGCAGCTTATCTCTGAGAAGAGATGTGACGGCTACTCTCATTCGCAAGAACATGATTACAATGAGGCTCTGAAGGCCATTTTACAATAAACATGAATGCCAAAAACCCTCGACATCCAAAAACCTAACCCTAGGAGATGAAGCGCCGAAATTCATGTGGGCCCTGTTTGGGTAAGTTAGTACATCAACTTCCTGGGGTCGTAACTTTTGCATACGATCTCCGTTTTAGGCGTATGATAGCTCGTTGGAAAGGTATCGTTGAGGAGATTCATTTTGGGGGATCAATAATGCCTTTGACTATCATTGAGAACCTCGATCTCTAAAAAAATTCATTTAGGCCCTCAAAATGGCCCAAGAAGTTAAAACCTGCTAAAAATAGTAAATTGCCAAAATTGCCAGAAAACTGTTTTGAGCCATTTGGAAAAGGTGGGTGGCCACCGATATCCACCTGGATCAATCCTCCCTCCTTAGGAGGAAATGGTCTCCATTGCGTTGAGTTCCCGGGGAAGAGAAAAAAGCGTTTGTTGAATCTGCATCTTGGTGGGCTGCTTATCTTGCTGGAGATGTCGTGTTGCTCAGTTTGTGGAAATTTGTCACGAACCTGTTGAGGTTGAGGTTGTTCAACAAGTCAAGATACATGAGAGGACGATGTGCAGAAGGAATCTTTTCACTTTGCTGCAACCTTGTTGACCTACTTTTGTTGGATAGAAGGTGCAAGGGGCGAGGCTGTAGTGGTTGCAGTGTCCTTCTGTTCCCCTTTTGAACAAAGTGTGAAGAAGCTGAATTTTGCAGTATGAGATACTACCTTGCGATAATTTTTAGGTGGAACAATAGTTGGAACTACCTCTACTATTCTGTAGAGATGACCCCCTAAAGTAACAATGACACTATGGGGTCAAGACTCATAAACAACATGGCGTCTCCACATATATGGTTGTCCCAAGAGAACATCACAGCCATCCAGTGGGGAAACATCACATAATACCTCATCCTTGAAGGGTTGGATGCTGTAAGACAATTGACACTATTGGCTGACACAGAGATCTCGTCCTTGCTGAAGCCACCCGATGTTGTATGGCTGCAGGTGTGGTGTTGTTGACAATCCCAACTGTTTGACGACCTTTGCTGAGATGAGGTTTTTCTGGCTTCTGCTATCAACAATAAAATGCAGTGGGGTCCCCTTCACCCACATCTGTGAATGAAAAAGGTGCTCCCCCTCTTCAGGATCTGTTGGTTCTTCTGGTTGAATTGTTGCGGTCACGACAATAGCAGTGGGGTCTGCGTCAATGATCTGCCCTTTACTAGTATTTTCAGAATTAGATTCTGAATCAGGGTTTGGCTCCTTGTCTTTGATCTCGGCCACCAATGACTATTTTGAGCGACATTCATCGATGTTGTGCTAGGGGATTTTGTGGAAATCACACCATTTTCCGGTGTCTTTCTTTGTCTTCTTGTGCCCTTCTTTTCTTTTGTCTTGGACTGGTTTTTGGGAAACTGTTTGTTAGAGTTGTCTTTGTCATACTTTGGTTTTTGTGGATTTGTAGACCCAAACTCCCATTTGTTATGGTGCTTAAATTTCTGCTCGATTTTGATAGCATATCGATAAGCAACACCGAGTGAAGAGATGTCTAGAAAATCCATTTCAGTTTGGATGTATCTGTGTAGAGCCCCATGGTATTTCAGAACCAAATGTCGCTCAGATTCTTTGATACCCAGCTTGGTGCGCAAGGTATGGAAGGTATTGGTGAACTCCGGAACTGCTTGGCCCCTCTCTTGTCATAGTGTGGTCCATCTCATGTACTGGTCCTCATAGTTGCCAACAGGGTAATACTATTCCTTTACCGCATCCAAAAAAAATCCCAAGTGGGATTGGCCCCATATATTCCAGACTCCTCTGTGGAACTTTGCTCCCAGTAAGTTTCCCACCAATGTTTGACATGAGGGAGAGATTTAAGGAGTGCGAAGGTGATATTTTCTTTATCGGAAAAATTGTGAACAGAGAAATAACCTTCTAGCAGAGTTAACCATTTTTCTAGGGCTTTTGCATCTATATGTCCTTCAAATACATGAATATCAAAATTAAATTGTATCTTGAAAGGAGAGGTGCCTCCAAAGTGGCCTCTTGATGAATATGCGTCTGTTTCTATCGACAGGTGTTGAATGATGTGAGAAAAATTATCCATCATTTCGTCGCTCTGTCGGGTGAGAGCTTGCTCAAGCAACAGATTGATAGGATCGTCTGCTCCGTCGTTTTTTTTTTCTTCCTCCATTGAGGGTTTCTTGGGTGTGCGAGAGCGATTTTTGTCAAGAGAAACAAGCTCGAGACCCAACTTTCTATACTCATACCTCGTCGGGGACATGCACTGAAAAAACGATCAAGAGCAACCTGCTCTGATACCACTGATCCAGATTATTTTTGGCACGAAATGAGAGTGGAGGTATAATAAAAAAATGCACAGAGATATCGAAGATATTCAATAATATAACAGAAATTTATCATAGATGCAACCATAAACACAGATATATAGTAATACACGATTTCTATTAATGAAAGAAATGTACAGAGACTGTAAAAATACAGAGTGAAAGACTCGCTAGAATGGTGGCAGCTTATCTCTGAGAAGAGATGTGACGACTACTCACATTCACAAGAAGATGATTACAATGAGGCTCTGAAGGCCCTTTTACAATAAACAAGAATTCCAAAAACCGTAGACATCCAAAAACCTAACCCTAGGAGATGAAGCGCCAAAAGTCATGTGGGCCCTGTTTGGGTAAGTTAGTACATCAACTTCCCAGAGTCGTAACTTTTTCATATGATATCCGTTCTAGGTGTATGATAGCTCGTTGGAAAGGTATTGTCGAGGAGATTAATTTTGGGGGATCAATCATGCCTTTAAGTATAATTGAGAACCTCAATCTCAAAAAACCTTCATTTAGGCCCTCAAAATGGCTCTAGAAGTTAAAACCTGCTAAAAATAATAAATTGCCAAAATTGCCAGAAAACTTTTTTGAGCCATTTGGAAAAGGTGGGTGGCCATCGATATCCACCTGGATCATGATCATTTCCTTGTTCAATTTACGGTAGTCAATGCAGAGTCTCCACGACCCATCCTTCTTCCGTATGAAAATAACAGGCACACCCCACAGTGACACACTAGGACATATAAGTCCTAGGTCCAACAACTCCTTTAGTTGCATTTTCAACTCCTATAACTCAGGGGTCGACATCCGATAATACGTTCTCACTATCGGTTCAGTTCCCAATTTTAGGTCATGGTAAATTCTAATTCCCTCTCAGGCAACAACCCTCGTAACTCCTCTGGGAAGACATCCGCAAACTCTCGTACTACCGGAAGGTTTTCCAGTCCCTCCACCATGCCTTTTTCATTTAACACAAGGATCACATATAGCTAGAATCCCTTGCGCATTCTCTTTCGTAGCTGCAAGGAAGAGATGAACCTCAGGGAAACTCCCTAGTTCTGACCTACAATTACACGTCTCTATCCCTCATCATAGACCAAGCTCAACCGTTTCGTCTTACAATTGAGTATTGCCTCATGTGATTCCAACCAGTCCATACCGATCACAAAGTCATAAGACCCTAAGATCATGACATATAGGTTGGCCCTTTTGACAAACTCCCCCAGGTTAAGGCTACAACCCATAACCTTCCCTCCAACCTTCTGTTTGGCTCCCGAAGCCATTTCTACAAAGATAAACTCATCCTGTTCGACTTCTTTTACCTTAATTCTTTTTAGCGGTGCACCAGTAATAAATCTCTCTGTAGCACCAGGATCTATCAAAATACTAAGGGTATGGTCAGCGACGATACCTGACGTCTCGAGCACAGTCGACTGGTGCTCTTCCCGACGGTTATTCACTGCTGCATGAATCCGATGGGCCTTTCCCAAATCTCCCACGGTAGTGGGTCTGGATGATCCAGATGCTTTGGTCTTCTCAACTGGGAAGTCACAATGGTAATGTGTCTCTCCACATCTCCAACACCCTTTCTTCTATCCAGTACTCCTGGTACCTAAAGTAGAAGCTGACGACCCACCGGTCTGGAACCCTGGTCTACTCTGTTGAACATGCCTAAACTGCTGGTGCTGCGGTCGACGCTGGTGCTGGTGCTATTGTCCTTTGTAAGGAGTCTGCTGCTGATGGTCACTGAAGTGTAGTGAAAGTGGCTTCTATCAGGATGCCACGATATCCTAGTGAATGTCTAGCTGGTGTCTGATGCTGCTGCGCACCAGACGACACCCGTTTGACTGGTCTCGCTGGAGTCCTGCTCTGACCCCTGTTGATAAGCTCCTCCTATTCTATGGGGGACTTCTAGACAACATCATGAAAGGTTTCAGGCATCAAAATACTCACCTTTTCATGAATGATGACATTAAGGCCGAACACGAACTTGTTGACCTTAATTTTCTCGATATTCAAGTGCAGAGCATACCGAAGCAGCTCCATGAAATGGGCCTCATACTCGGGCATTGTACGACCGCCCTGTCGCAAGGCATTGAACTCGTTGAGCTGATGCTCAATGAATTCCTCAAACATATACCTCTCTTGGAACTGTTCCTTGAACAGTTCCCATGACACGTCTTCGACTGCCATGTTCAATTGCGGCAAGAGCATCTTCCACCATAGAAGAGCGCTCCCCTTCAGTTGAAATATCTCCATGCAGACCTTCATGTTGGAGGTATAGTCGTGAAGTGAAAAACACATTGCCATATTCTCCAACCATGCCTCGGTGGTTCCACCATATGGGGCACCAAATAACTCGTGAAACTTGACCTTCTCGAGTTCTTGGTGAATGATACTATTATTAACCGGGACATGCGGTGGACCCTCAGGAGGTGCCAATGCCCTGGCCTCATCTCTATCCAAACAACTGATCAGTACCTCAGACATCCTCTGAAAGGACCTCATCATCCCAACCACATCACCCACATCTATTTGTTCCTTCCTGATAACCTGTTCATCTCCCTAGGGGTTAGACCCCTCGGGCGTGGATGTTACTGGGGGCGTTGTGCTTCCTCCCCTAGCACCTTGTTGTCTGCCTCTGCGACGTCCTTTGACCATGATTACCTTCACGGATACAAATCAATTTAATTAACAACATTTTATAATCAAGTATCTAATCAATGGAAGCCGTAGTGATCCGTGGGTCGAACCGACTCTGATACCATATGTAACGATCCCCATTGTTATGACAACAAGTAATCATAACGAGTACACTTTTTTTTTTTGGAAAGTAATAATGACAATACCATCAATCATTGCAAGTTGATGACAAACACAACACACACAATTCATGCAACATATAAACATAATGACCTATTATACTAGCACATCATGCAGTTGGATGCAACATATGACAATCAATCAGACGATAATTAAAAACGACTAGTAACTAGAACCTTCCCGACGAGCGAGAGACAATCACAATAAACGTTACAAAACAAGTACAACCATAATTACAAAAACAACATCATCCTCATCGAGAGGCGCATGACCCTAAACAGAGTTATCATAGGCGCTTCTTGATTAACACGCGCAATGATCCAAGCTCAAGGAATTATGTCTCCATAGGGCTACGAGCACACTAGGGACCCATGCACAAACATGAATAATTCTAATCCTTCGACCACACATAAAATCCAACATTTCTCGAAATCCGACTTGCATTGTCATACCTTATATGAAACCATAAAGAGAGCACAGTAAAAAATCTCGCTAAGCGGTGCGCAAGGTAACGACATTCAATACATGGTTAAAATTTTCTACCATCTAGGTGTATCTCAACAGTTATCGTCAAGATTATTCTAGCACAATGCATCAACCTCAAACTAAAATAAAAACTCATAATGACACCTTCCTACTTTCTTCTAGAAATAAAACCATGCTTCCCTGCCTTCCCTTTTTAGGACAATCCCTTAAACTTTATGAAGAAACGTAGAGATTATATTACTATTTACCAGTTTTCATACAAGGATTTCCATAACAACATTAATGATTTTAATCTGTTTTAATTTAGTTTCCTGTTGTAGAAACTATCAACTATTAAAAACAATATTCACACTGATCACAATTAACCAATTAAAATTGTTGTAAAACATTTAACTAATAAAAGGGATATCCACAATATTCATAATTAAACGATTAAACTGTGGTGAAAACAATTTAAATAACATAAAAGGATAATCACCATATCCATAATGAACAATTAAACTGTTGTAAAATGATTAATCCATTGTAAGCAATAATCACACTGATCATAAATAATACCTTAAAACTGTAAAAATCAACTGATCTAAATGGGATAACCATAGTAGTAGATTCCCTGCCATAATTCCAGCTACCATAGTCACGACATAAAAATATTCCTAAATTACAATTCACTGCCAACACTAACCATTAAACATTTAAAAATCTCGGAGTGATTATTTAAAATATTAGTGTAGTTATTTAAATCTCTGTGTATTTACATTAAAATCTCTTGTAATTATTAAAGGATATTAAATATCTAGGCATATTTAAACCAAAAGATTCTCGAAATTAGAAATACTTACATTTACCATCTATCAGTAAGTTGAGATTCACAAAACAAAGTAAATATTTAAATTGTGGATTAGAATTATTTAATGGCCAACTGTCAGTAAATTGAAATTCACCAAACAAAGAAACCACTATTGCCATTACTCAGAAATAACAGAACATAAAAACAAGGGAAACATTGTCAAACATATCAGAAATGTTGCCACAGTAATGACTAAATCCGAGTGCTCTAGCAGACAGTTTGACATCCACCAAAAAATGCGCACGATTCTAGTGCTCTCCATGCAGTAGGGAAGCCACCCACAACAGGAAAATAAAATGCCCGTACTGAGCACAAGCCCTGAGATCAGTGCGCGGTGAGGAGACCTCCGTATCACTTCAGGAAGGAACGAGCTAGATAAACACAGTACTACCACTCAGTTTGTTGTGCACTTCGTGACCTCGATCCAGCTGGAATGGGTTTTCCCCCCTATGGAAGAATAATTCACCCATTTACTTATCTAATACTCAAATTTCATATGAGGTTTACTGTTACTTTCCTGCCTCCCATTTGCTGGTCATTCTCAATTCGTTAAGGAGGCCATCCAACCAGAAAACTCAAAAATCACCAAATCACTAAAGGGCAGAAACAAAGTGAAGTTCTTACTTACAATCAGAAATTGTCGGTCGAGATAGGGAAATTTGGGAGATGGGATTAACGCTATTGCCAATAAACACCGTTTAGATTTACTCGTACCAAGAGATGATTTCATTTGCTTGCATCATATTAAATATCCGTATCTCGTAAAATCCCTATGCTTTGACATGCTCCTATTTACATAGGAGGTATTTAGGCGCAAAAATCATGCTTTCGTTAGTCAATGGGATTTGATCATCACATGCCCACCTGTAGCTCTACCTCTGCTCCTGATGATGGTTCTTCAACCTGGTCAATAACTAACGATGGCTCGAAATTGGGTAATATTAGGATTGGATCCAGTCCTTTCTACTATGCCTTGAAATGAATTAGTTTCACAGAATTAAAGGTTGGAATGGGTGGTATGTGAACCTATTGATTGAAACATTGATTTCTTGCTCCAACCATTCCCTTTCCTCATTCATTGGGTAGGCACAACAACAAGAAAAGTTTATGCTTTGACGATGAGTCGTAAATGGGAAAGGTAAAATAAAAGGGTGGGTAGTTTGGGCTTGACGATTCCCCCTTTGCGGATGTCTAATAATCTTACCTGGAAATACAATGAAACAAGAGGTAGTTTCCTTGGAAGACTCAACTGAAAAAGTGGTGCTCGCTTGGTTGCAAAAGGAACTGGGACATCAAATCATCATTGTGTAGGATTGGTGAGAGCAATCATATCGAGAGAGTAAGGTAACATGGTGGAAGAAGAAAACTCCAGGGAGGCAACGAGTTTACACAACATACATGACTATAATTTCTTCTTCAAAATGAACATTGGAAGCCTAACAATCTGAACATTTTAAAAGCAACAATCTGAACATTTTTAAAGCTAAGAACTGGACTTTTGAAGCAACCAATCTAAACATTTGAAGCCAAACAATCTGAGCATTTTAGAAGCAACAATCTGAACTTTTTTAAAGCTAAGAACTGAACATTTGATTCAACCAATCGAAACATTTGAAGCCAAACAATCTGAGCATTTTAGAAGCAATACTCTGAACATTTTTAAAGCTAATAATTGAACATTTGATAAACATTAATCGATATCCATATACAGAAAATAAGAACTAATTTACCATTCAAATTCACATGCATACCATCACCAAAGGTGAAGAACCCAGAGTCCCTGTCCCACGCTTACGCTCTGTCCAACTCCTACTCTCTCCGGTTCGCTAACCGATGAGACCTCTCCGGTACCTCCCAACCAACGTTAGGGGTACTCTTCTTCACCCTGAGCCCCCTGAGTCGCAAAGGGGCCACACACACAATACCAACGAATGATAGCTCCCAAATCACCTCACAAGGTCGAGCTACCACTCGTTATCCGAGCTAGGTATCCCAGCTCCCATAAGAAAATTTCAGTCAAGATAAATTCCGGCAGTGTAACCTTACGTATATCAAACGTGATCCATACTCCTCCTCCGTCATCCTTTTTATAGAGTTTTCTTAGTGATTTCTTTCCCAAACCCTCATTAGATTCTTTTTATTAAAATTTAAATAGGATAAACATCCCTCGTACACATGTCGCCTGATCCCAAGTTGCACCATAAAATAAATTCTATTAATTAATTAAATTTGCCTATTTCCCTCACCCACCTAAAAACGTTCCTAAAAACACTCCTCGGTGTCCCTTTATTCCCTTACAATTCTTAAATGACTGGTGCCTTCTTAAAACCTAGTTGAGTTCACAATTAGAAGGTTCCAAAGACTAGATTCCTTACTATGTTAGACATTCCCCTTTTTCTTTAAGTTTCCACTTTTCTATCAAAGTTCAGAATTAACAAGTTTAGACATAAGAAACAATTTACCCTTTTAATAATTTAATCTTTTATTAAAATTTTACTTGAATTATTAAAGTTTGAACTTTCTTTACCCCCTTCTTGTTACATGTCCATTTAGTGTTTTTTTTTGGTTCACAAGTTCTACTTAGACCTAGGTTTTAAATTCACTAGGATTGGCGACAACTTTTAAGGGAAAAATTAATTATTAAACTTTACTCATACCATCATTCATTTTAAGTTCGACCAGGTCCTAAGGAGGCATAGTTTTCTAGGAACTAGGTTTATTAACTTACCATAGTTAAAATCGCAATGTACCATTCAGGATGCACTACGTGCTCCAAGGTGCCACTTGCCTCTTTCCATTTTATTTGTGCGACATGCTATCACACACCCACTATGACATAATATATTTTTCTCCTTTTTATTTCTCCTTCTTTATCGAGGGACAGAGTCCCCAAATTCCTACGAGGTCCTAGCGTAGGCTAGGTCTTCCGATCGAGACTTTCACTAAACCAATCCACTGGTTATTTCATTGAAAATCCGTCGTGTACAAATTAAGCACCAAGTGCGGGCTTCTCCTTCATGTGATCATCGGTTATGACCCCGGGCTAAGCCAAGAGGCACCTTTCTCATTTTGCGACTCAGCGATGCCCGAGAGTCGAGTCTTTCGACTCTTCAAACCCTGAAACCTGAAATCGTACCTTTGCTGAGATCGATGGCTGTGAATCTCTATCCTGATCTGACAGTCCTGACCGTATCGGGACTTCGAAAACCGAGAGTTTGAAATGCAAGAGAGTTGAGGTCTTCGACTCTTCAAACCCTGAAACCCGAAATCCTATTCACACTAAGCTGACTCGAAGTTTCACATACCAGGGTTTCGCGTACCGGGATTTCGCAACTTGCGACGATGAGGTTTCATACCCTTGGGTTTCCCGGGTGCCGAAACACCGAAATCATTTCACACTACCTGCTTTGGGATTTCACATACCCGGATTTGACGTACTGGGATTTTTCAACTTGCGAAGACAAGGGTTCATATCATTGGGTTTCTCGAGTGCCGAAACGCCGAAATCATTTCACACTAAGCTCTTTTCAGGGTTTCGTATGTCAGGACTTCAGGATGTGTGAAGACGAGGGGTCTCGCACCTGGGTTTCCCGAGAGCCAAAACTATGAAGCCCATTTACACTAAGCTCTTTTCAGGGTTTCACATGTTGGGACTTTGAGATGTGAGAAGACGAGGGGTCTCGCACCTAGGTTTCCCGGGAGCCGAAAATCTGAAGCCCAATTACACTAAGCTCTTTTTGGGGTTTCGCATGTCGGGACTTCGCGATGTGCGAAGACGAGGGGTCTCACACCTGGGTTTCCTGGGAGCCGAAACTCCGAAGCCCATTTACACTAATCTCTTTTCGGGGTTTTGCATGTGGGGACTTCGCGATGTGCAAAGACGAGGGGTCTCGCACCTGGGTTTCCTGGGAGCTGAAACTTCGAAGCCCATTTACACTAAGCTCTTTTTAGGGTTTCACATGTCGGGACTTCGCGATGTGCGAAGATGAGGGGTCTCATACCTGGGTTTCCTGAGAGCCGAAACTCCGAATCCCATTTACTTCGCGACAGGGGCAAGGTAAACTCACATATTTACTATGATGGTAGTCTTTTCAAGGGGCTCACTCCGACTCTGGAATGCGAGGGAACTTTCTTGAAAAAGGGTGCCTTTGGGAGGATAAAATAGGGCATAGCACGAGTCAAGTTAGATGGGTCAATCCTCAGGGAAACAGACTCGTATCCTGAACTTATACATTCTATACATTAACTGATTTGTAGTTATATCAGTATAAGCATGCATCCATTATTTCCAATCAAAGCACAAGGCAAAACAATTCGATACAAAAACTATTTACGAGCGTATAAAAATGAGCATGCGATCGTGACATTTAATTCCAAATGCAAGACATAAAAATTATCAGAAATTTAGGATGTGATGTGAATGCTGAGAGGGGTGCTCGTTTCCACCCAACTGTAGGCTCAATGATTCCAACCGGATTTACCACTAGCCACCCCTGAGCTAGACCACGATGCTTTGAGACTCAGTCTCCTGCTTCCAGCTCAATGGAAGTTGAGGGTGAAGGTTACTCCCCTTCTCCTCTGTTCACGACTCTCTGTATTTTCAGAGTTCCTTTGGTTCTCCTTCCACAATTTCTGTTGCGCGCGCCCCCTTCCCCCCCTCCCCCCCCGCCCTTCCACACTTCTTTCCTTTCCTTTTCTTGCGAGGTTGTGTGTGGCGCGAATTTCCCTATCCGTGGTCAGGTTTGAGAGCTTCTATAGATGGGAAGTTCTCCCCTATCCCCTCATTTACTCTTGAGGATCCTCCCCACCTAACATTCTAGCGGGTAATTCATTCCGGGGTCAAAGAGTGAGCTTTGGTTTCCGAACACGTACAAACCAGTACGGTTTCGGTTCGGTGGAAGTTAACGCAATCATTCCCAGCCCCTTCCACCACCTCTCATCAACCATCGTGGTCTCTTTCAGCACATCCTCCTCCTAGCAATCATGCGACACATATTCAAACATTCACATCTTTGAGTTTGCCATAGTTCTTGGACAATATAGTTATTTTTACAGACTGGGGGAAACAGGGTGTTACAATTACCTCCCCCTTAAAGGAACATTGTCCTCAATGTTCTATCTATCAATATGATGTGTATGTACAGAAGTAAACAAAATCGGATATGCCTATTTCATGGCATCTTCCATTTCCCACGTAGCCTCATCTAGGCCGAAATGTTTCTACTGCACCTTGACCTGTGCAATGGTCCGGTTCCTGAGCGAGGTTTCCTTTCTGTCCAGTATGCATTGAGGTTCTGGCAGGAATTCTCCCTCCGGTTCCACCTAGATCACAGACCAATCTACTACATGATTAGATTAGTGTATATATTTCTTCAATAATGAAACATGGAAAACATTATGTGCTTTTACTGTGGGAGGGAGGGCTAGCCTATAGGCTACAGGTCCCACTCTATCTAGAACTTCAAAGGGTCCACAATATCGAGGTGCCAACTTGGTATAGGCTCCCATCCTCAGGGAACTCTTCCTGGGCCTAACTCTGAGATATACATGGTCTCTCGTCTTGAATTCTCTTGGAGTTCTCTTTCGGTCGGCGTAACTTTTTTGTCTGTCTTGTGCGACCTTTAGATTTTGTTTTATCTAAATTACTTGTTGTTCCATTTATTTCAACATGTTGGGTCCAATAGTAATTCTGTTTACGGGATTACTCCAATTGACTGGAGTGTTGCACGACCTACCATAGAGGACTTCGAAAGGACTCATCTTCAGGGATTCTTGGTAGCCGTTGTTGTAGGCGAATTCCACCAGTGGCAGGTATTCTTCCCACTTTTTGGGTTGATGAATTACATGCATCCTTAACATGTCTTCTAATATTTGGTTCACTCTTTCCATCTATCCATCGGTTTGAGGATGATAGGCTGTGCTAAACAGTAATTTGGTCTCCAGACCAACCATCAAGGATTTCCAAAAGTTGGAAGTAAATTTCGTGTCTCTGTCAGACATGATCTCTTTAGGCATACCATGTAGTCAGAATATCTCCTTGATGAATACATTGGTGATGTATATTTCCTTTCAAGTTGACTTGACGGGGATAAAATGAGCGAACTTGCGCAATTTATCCACCACTACCATGATGGCGTCATTCTGTTTGGTTGAGGTTGGTAATCCGGTGATGAAATCCATGGAGATGGTTTCCCATTTCCATTCCGGGATTGGTAGAGGTTGTAATAATCTTGCTGGGTGTTGGTGTTCGGCTTTAACCTATTGGCACTCTATGCATTTGGCTAAGTATTCAACTATGCCTTTCTTCAATCCAGGCCAATAGAATTGTTTCCTGGTGGCCATGATCATCTTCTGGTATCCTGGGTGACCAGTATAGGGTATTTTATGTAGTTCATCCATTATGAACCTCTTCAAGTCATCACAATATGGAATATACAATCTGTTTATGTAAGTTAGAAAACCTCCATCTATCATTTGGTAGCCTTCATACTTTATCCCCGTGGGTTCTTGCTCTAGGTATGAGGTCACGGTCTGGAAGAATGTGTCTGTTTCTTGTGCATTCCTGACTCTTTCCTTGACATATGTCTCGCAGGTGCTCACTGCTACCAGGTGAATTGTTTTCATACTTCTGTTAAGGGCATTGACCACCTTATTTTTTTTTCCTTTAATATGTTTGATTTCAAAATCAAACTCGCTAAGGAGGTCCATCCACCTAGCTTGTCTGGCATTGAGCTTTGGTTGGTCAAACATATATCACAATCCATAGTGGTCTGTCATAAGTACAAATTTCATTCCCAGGAGGTAATGCCTCCACATTTTTAAGGCGTGCACTATGGCGGCCAACTCTAAATCATGGGTCACATAGTTGACTTCGTGCTCATTCAATTTTTGGGATTCATAGCAGACCACACTTCCTCCTTGCATAAGGACTCCTCTGATCCCTTCCTTGCAGGCATCTGTGCACATGAGGAAGTCAACTTCGGAATCGACGATCTTCAACATGGGTGCGTGGGTCAGTAGATGTTTTAGGGTTTGAAATCTTTCTTCACATTTTTGTGTCCATGTGAATTTAGCCCCCTTCTTCTGGAGGGTAGTGATTGGACAACCAATCTTGGAGAATCATTTTATAAATCTCCTATAGTATCCTGCTAAGCCCATACAGGATCTGATATCTGAAACATCCTTAGGGGTAGGCCATTCCATGATAGACCTGATCTTGTCAGGGTCTACTGCTACTCCTTCTTCAGATAGGACATGGCCCAAGTAATGTATTTGCTTCTGGAAAAAGTCACACTTGCTAAATTTGGCATAGAGCTGATGTTCTCTTAGCACTTGAAGTACAAGCCTAAGGTGTTCCTCATGTTCCTCTCTATTCTTGGAGTAAATTAATATATCGTCAATAAAAAATAGTACAAATTTGTCTAGGAATTTGCTGAGCACATTGTTCATCAAGAACATAAAAGTGGCAGGGGCATTGGTTAATCCAAATGGTACTACCACAAACTCATAGTGACCATATCTCATCTTGAAGGCAGTTTTGTGGATGTCTTCACCCTTGATTCAGACTTGATGGTATCCATATCTCAAGTCAATCTTTGAGAATATGGAAGCACCTCCCAATTGATCGAACAAGTCATCAATCCTAGGTAAGGGTTACTTGTTCTTTATGGTTACCTTATTGAGTTGTCTATAATATATGTACAGTCGAAGGGTACCGTCTTTCTTTTTCACAAATAGGTCTGGTACTCCCCATGGTGACACACTGGGCCAGATATAGCCTTTGTCCATCATTTCTCTTAATTGTAATTTACGCTCAACTAGTTCGGGTGTGCTCATCCTGTAGGGTGTCCTAGACACTGGCACCGCTCCTGGTGCAAGTTCTATCGAGAAGTCAATGTCCCTTCTCGGAGGTAGACCCGGTACCTCTTTCGGAAATACATCTCTATATTCTCTTAGAGTGGGGTGGTCTTCGAGGCTTGGTTTGTCACCTTTAACTGATTCCAACACCTGTATTGCATATAGTGGACATCCCTTCCTGCAATACTTTCTCATTTGAAGGGCTGATATTCGCTTCACTGAGACAGGTTTTTGGATCCCTTGAAGGGTTATCCTTCTCCCTTCTTCACTTACACATTCTATAGTTTTATGGTAACAGTCTAGTCTGGCTTTATACGTGGCTAGCCAGTCCATACCAATCAACAGATCATACGATCCTAGGGGTAATATGTTAAGGGTTTCTTGGGTGGGGAATTCACCTATAGTGAATTGGCAAGATGGTACAACTTCCATTACTTTTATTTTTGTGCCGGTGGCTAACTGTACCAACCATGGCTTGGCATGTTTATGTGGCTGTAATTTGCACTTATCAACAACCTTAGGAGCTATATAACTCAAATTTGAACCAGGGTCAATTAGAATAGACACTAGATGGTTGGTGATCATACTTTCCATCTCCACCACTGAAGCTTGGTGGTCATCTTGTTTATTATCCACGACTGCATAAATTTGTGGCATACTCCTGGCCACATCATTGACGGTGGTAGCTTCTTGAATGTTGTAAATTCTCCGACTGTTCTGTTGTCGGTGCGGGAAGTCCCTCAGTAGATGCCCTTCTCCACAACCCCAACATTTCAAGGGTTCTTTCTTTGGGTTATCAATCCTTCCTGTGGTAGATCCAAAAGGTTTATTTCCACTCTGGGAGGGGAAATTCTGTTGGTGTACACTTCGGGTTGGGAAGCTCATCCTTAAGTCCTTTTTATAATTTTTAAATCTTGGAGATTTAAATCCCTTTTTCTAGAATCCCGAACTATTCTTCTACTTCCAACTTTCACGAGGTTCTGTCTGATGCCCAAGCTGTTCATAACAATATCTTTCCTTTCAGATAGTGTCTTCTAGGGTCTTTGACTCGTCAAACTCAATCTTGTTCTGATAGTCCTTAGGTAGTCCGCTGATGAATCATTTCACCTTTGCCTTTTTTGATTTTATATAGGGTACGTACCTCAGCAACTCGAGGAATCTGCTGACATATTCCTCTATGGTGAGTTTCCCCAGCTTGAGTTCATAGAATTATTTAGTATTTTTGTCGAAATACTTTTCCAACATATACTTCTTCCTGAAGTATTTCTCAAACTGTTCCCAAGACAGGCCCTCTTCGTGAATCCCTTTTACATTCTTAAGGTCTTCCCACCAAATGGAATCCTTTCCATTCAAGTTGAAGGTGGATACTCGGGCCTTCAAATTTTCTGAGAAGTCATGGACTCTAAAATACTTCTTTAGTCCAAGCAGCCATGCCTCCTCTTCCTCTCCCTTCTTTATTTCACCATTGATAGAGGGTGGTTTGAACTTCCTGAATTCTTCGAGATTATGACTCTTGGAATGCTTTCGCTTCTTCCATTTTCTTTGGGAATAAGAACTAGTTCTGCTGCTAGAAGATCCCTCCAAGTCGCTAGCTTCCTTTCCAGAGGAATCGTCCGACGCTTGTCCCTTATCTCTGGGGTGGACCTTCCTCGAGGTGCTCTTCCCAGTGTGGCCACTTAAAAGACCACGTTTCTGTATCTCAGGTGGACTTTGACTTTTCTTTGTCTGTCGTCGGTCCGTGGGACTGGTGTCAGGTTCATGCTGCAATTGTCTTTGTATGTTGGATAAACTCTGTAGTAAGACTACATTAATTTCCATTTGCTTCTCTTGCTCTTTTATCATCCTCTCGTTGTCGGCCTTGCAGCTCTGTAGTTTGACCATGAGGATCCTCACAGTCTCATCTAGATCTGGAGGGGTCCCTACCGCCCTCCTTTCATCAAAATATTCATCTCTATTCTAGGAGCCATCTCCCACTTCATGGTGAGTCACCATTCTATGCATCTGCAGTTTCCCGCGGTTGATCGTCCGCTTTTGTGCAAAAGAAAAATGCTTGTTGTTAGTCAATATTTATATTCATTCATAACCCACACATAATTCATATTTTTCACATGCATACACACAATAAGAGTTTTCATTCTTAACTTCGACTTGTGATTAAGGGGGTTAAGATAGAGGGTTACGCCTTTTAAGAGTACTTCGAATGGAGTCTTTGCGCAACCTGTTCATGAGCCCAAGCAGGCCAAGTGTTGTAACCATGCTCTGATACCAATTTTTCACACACCCACTACGACATAATAGATTTTTTGCCTTTTTCTTTCTCCTTTATCGAAGGACAGAGTCCCCGAATTCCTACGAGGTCCTAGCGTAGGCTAGGTCTTCCGATCGGGACCTTCACTAAGCCAATCCACTGGTTCTTTCATTGAAAATCCGTCGTGTACAACTCAAGCACCAAACACAGGCTTCTCCTCCATGTGATCATTGGTTATGACCCCGAGCTAAGCCAAGAGGTGCCTTTTTCATTTCGCGACTTAGGGATGCTCGAGAGTTGAGTCTTTCGACTCTTCAAACCCTGAAACCCAAAATCGTACCTTCGCTGAGATCGACGGCTGTGAATCTATATCCTGATCCGACGGTCTTGGTCGTATCAGGACTTCTGAAACCAAGAGTTCGAAATGCAAGAGAGTCAAGTTCTTCGACTCTTCAAACACCGAAACCCAAAATCCTATTCACACTAAGCCGACTCAGAGTTTCACATACCGGGGTTTTGCGTATCGGGATTTCACAACTTGCGACGATGAGGGTTCATACCCTTAGGTTTCCCAGGTGCCGAAACGCTGAAATAATTTCACACTACCCGCTTCTGGATTTCACAGACCCGGATTTCGTGTATCGGGATTTCACAACTTGCGAAGATGAGGGTTCATACCCTTGGGTTTCCCGGGTGCTGAAATGCCGAAATCATTTCACACTAAGCTCTTTTCCAGGTTTCGCATGTTGGGACTTCACGATGTGTGAAGACGAGGGGTCTCGCACCTGGGTTTCCCGGGAGTCGAAACTCTGAAGCCCATTTACACTAAGCTCTTTTCGGGGTTTCGCATGTCGGGACTTCATGATGTGCGAAGACGAGGGGTCTCGCACCTGGGTTTCCTGGGAGCAGAAAATACGAAGCCCATTTACACTAAGCTCTTTTCGGGGTTTCACATGTCGGGACTTCGCGATGTGCGAAGACGAGGGGTCTCACACATGGGTTTCTCGGGAGCCGAAACTCCGAAGCCCATTTACACTAAGCTCTTTTCAGGGTTTCGCATGTCGGGACTTCACGATGTGCGAAGACGAGGGGTCTTGCACCTGGGTTTCCTGGGAGCCGAAACTCTGAAGCCCATTTACACTAAGCTCTTTTCGGGGTTCTGCATGTCAAGACTTCACGATGTGCGAAGACGAGGGGTCTCACACCTGGGTTTCCTGGGAGCCGAAACTCCGAATCCCATTTACTTCGCGACAGGGGCAAGGTAAACTCGCGGATTTACTATGATGGTAGTCTTTTCAAGGGGCTCACTCTGACTCTGGAATGTGAGGGAACTTTCTCGAAAAAGGGTGCCTTCGGGAGGATAAACCAGGGCATAGCACGAGTCAAGTTAGATGGGTCAATCCTCAGGGGAATGGACTCATATCCTAAACTTATACATTCTATACATTAACTGATTTGTAGTTATATCAGTATAAGCATGCATCCATTATTTCCAATCAAAGCACAAGGCAAAACAATTTGATACAAAAACTATTTACGAGCATATAAAAATGAGCATGCGATCGTGACATTCAATTCCAAATGCAAGACATAACACTTATCAGAAATTTAGGACGTGATGTGAATGTTGAGAGGGGTGCTCGTTTCCACCCAACCGTAGGCTCAGTGATTCCAACCGGATTTACCACTAGCCACCCCCAAGCTAGATCACGATGCTTTGAGACTTAGTCTCTTACTTCCAACTCAATGAAAGCCGAGGACGAAGGTTACCCCCCTTCTCCTTTGTTCATGACTCTCTGTATTTTTGGAGTTCCTCCGGTTCTCCTTCTGCGATTCCTGTCACGCACACCCCCTCCCACCCCCCTTCCACACTTCTTTCCTTTCCTTTTCCTATGAGGTTGTGTGTGGCATGAATTTCCCTGTCCGTGGTCAGGTCTGAGATCTTCTACGGATGGGCAGTTCGCCCCCATCCCCTCATTTACTCTTGAGGAGCCTCCCCACCTACCATCCTGGCAGGTAATTCATTCTGGGGTCAGAGAGTGAGCTTTGGTTTTCGAGCACGTACAAACCAATATGGTTTCAGTTTGGTGGAAGTTAACGTAGCCATTCCCGGCCCCTTCCACCACCTCTCATCAGCCATCGTGGTCTCTTTCAGCACATCCCCCTCCCAGCAATCATGCAACACATATTTATGATATAATTTACATTCATCAACCTTTTATACAAAGGTCTGTCAAATCAAACATTCACAACTTTGAGTTTGCCATAGTTCTTGTCCAATATAGTTATTTTTACAGATTGGGGGAAACAGGGTGTTACACATGCCCTTCAAGACGCACTACGTGCTCCAAGGGTGCCAATCACTTCTTGATTGAATTTGGTAGATGTCAAAACCTTGGAGTCAATACTTCGTCAGGTGACCTTGTGGGAGACTAAGGTCCTCTAAGGAATAAGGACCCTGCCTTATTGCGTGACCCTTATAATCATCGTGAGTGACTGTCTGCCCTCATGACATCACATGTCTTCTCAAACTAGGTAATCGTTAACCTATAGTTTGAGCCACGATGAGAGTACTAGTAGGCTGTGGCATGGCTGTTGCCACACCTCTCCCTCAATGTCTTTGGTTTTCATGCATGACCCCTTTACTCCTAATATGAGTCTGGTTAGCAAGCTACCGTCAGTCTGCATACCAACAATGAAACGTGTCAGCGATAAAAATCAACATCATAATATCTAGTCATATGTCACATCTGTAATATCATAAACATTCAAACCATAACATTCTACTCCCTGACCAGATCCAGAATCCAAGGAGATCCATCGATGCCATCGACATCCTCTAACGTCTAGATTCTTGCACACTCAGGACTCTCAAGGATGATTTTAGGGGCTAAATTTCTCTCATGGGCTAATTTTCCATGGTTTTTCCCAAAAAGAGATTCTCTATTCTAAAAACGATTCGCCCAAATTCTATAGGATAAAATTATTTTACCTTAAAAATCGCCAAAATTTTACAAAAACTATATAAAATCCTTAGAAATTTGAATATTTTTACAAAAATATCGCCAAACATTTATAGTTGGAATATGAAGGATTATTAAGATTCGCCTAGGTTTCTACATTTTAAAATAAATTTCCATCCTTGAAATCATCCCTGCTCAGGAGAACCCAGTCAATAACACCTGTCGATGTAAATATAGCAAAAATAACATATCATCAGATCCACAACATCTCATAATCATAATCAAAACAATAAATTGTATAATGAACCAGATCACTTCCACACAAGTTTTCTCAAAGAATAAGTCCACTCAGGGATCTTAAGAGCGGGATGTTACATACACCCCCTCTTGTTTTAAATTTTGTACCAAAGTTTCACAGTATGTAAGTGCCGAAATAAAGTGTATCACAATATCATATGTCTAACTATCAAAACAAAATGGAAACTACTAATGCATATCATATGCATCCTCCCAGGTCGCCGAGTGCAGACTATAGTTGTCCCACTGGACCTTGACCTGATCTACTGTTCGACGCCATAACTATCAAATGTGATGGTCCATGATGCGGATTGGATCCGCCGTGAGTGCACCCTCATCCGATACCTACAAGGAACTCATGTCAATAACATGTGTAGGATCACTAACATAATGTCTCAAAATAGATACGTGAAAAACATCGTGCACACACCTCAAGGAATCAGACAAGGCTAGTCGATAGGCCACATGCCCCTTCTTTTCCACAATCTTGAAGGGCCCCACAAACCTAGGAGAGAGTTCAACACCCTTTCCAAACTTGATCGAACTCCTATGCGGTTTCACCCGCAAGAAGACTTGATCACCAACTTCATAACTACGGTCGACACAATGCGCATCGACATAACTCTTCTGTTGATCCTACCCTTCCTTGATCCTTTGTTTTATTGTTTTCATTTGATATTCTATTTCTTGGATTGCTTCTGGCCCCACCAGGACCCTATCCTCAAGCCGATCCCAACTCAAATGCATTTGACAGGGACCATGGTCACCCATAAAGAAACTCGAATGGCTCCATCTTAATGGTGCATTGATAACTGTTGTTGTATGCAAACTCTACCAGTGGAAATAAATCTTCCCAACACTTCCGTTGGTCCATCATGTAAATACACAACATATCCTCTAAGATTTGGTTTGTTCTTTCGGTCTGCCCATCTGTCTCCGGGTGATATGCGGTTCTAAAGTTAAGTTGGGTTCCCAAGGCCTCTTGGAAACTAGTCCAAAATTGTCTTGTAAACACCGATCCTCGATTAGATATAATACTCTTAGGCATGCCATGCAACCTCACTATATCGCTGATGAAAACTCTAGTTATGTCAGGTGCCTGATACGTCGTATGCACATGAATAAAATGAGTACTCTTCGTCAGAGTGTCGTCTACCACAAAAATCAAGTCGTGTCTCATTGCCGTCAGTGGAAATCGAACAATGAAATCCATCGAAATAACCTCCCATTTTGATTCTAGAATAATGTGTGGCTGTAGTAATCCTACCGGGTGTTTATGTTCAACATTCACCAGCTAAAATTCTAGACATATTGCCACGTAGTTGACTATGTCTTCCTTCATTCCTTTCCATAAGAATAAGGGTTTAAGGTCTTCCCTCATCTTCGTGACTCCAGGATTAGCCATGTACACTACTCTATGAGCTTCATTTAGGATCAAAATCCTCAACTCGTCGTTGGGTGATACATAAATTCGACTTTTAAATCTTAATAATCTGTTGTTGTCTACAGTAAATCCCTCAAATTTTGGTACCATCATTGCATTTTTTCGGATAAAATCCTTGACCTCTTTGTACCAATCATCGTCACGCTGTAAAGTTAGAATCTTTTCACGTAGATTCGTCTGAAGAGGCATCACCGAAAATATCCGTGGTCTCCAACTCAATGCCTCAACCATTTTGTTCACTGTTCCTTTATGTAAGTAATCTCGAAATCATACTCACTAAGAAATTCTGACCAACGCCTTTGTCACACGTTCAAGTCGCTCTACGTAAAAATGTGCTATAAACCACAGTGGTCTGTTTTTAGTTCAAATTTTCGTCCTATCAGGTAGTTTCTCCAAACTCTCAAGGCATAGATAGTGGCTAAAAAATCCAAATCATGCGTCACATAATTATCCTCTTGCCTTCTCAACTTTCTCGAAATGTAAGAGATCACACGACCATATTGCATCAATACTCCACCTAAGCCTTCCTTGGATGCATCAGTGCATACCAAGAAGTCCTCGTCCATGTCAGGGACCTTTAGTATCGGCGCTATCGTCAACAACTCCTTGAGCCTCCGAAATGATTTTGCATATTTCTCGGTCCAAACAAACTTCTTGTTCTTCTCCTGCAATTCTGTAATCGGATTTGCTATCTTTGAAAAACCCTCGATGAACTGTCGATAGTATCCCTCTAAGCCCATGAAGATACACACTTCTGGGACATTCGTCAGTGCAAGCTATTCCATAATAGCCTCGATCTTTGATGGATCCACAATGATACCTTCGCCGAAGATGACATACCCTAAGTAATGAATCTTCGATCGATAAAACAAGAATTTCGACAGCTTCCCAAATAATTTGTTCTCTCATAGACACTATAACACCAAGCGCAAGTGTTTTTCATCCTCCTCCATCATCTGAGAATATATCAAAATATCGTCAATGAATACTTGGACGAACTTGTCCAAGTATTTGTGGAACACCCCGTTCATTAAGCTCATAAATACCCTAGGGGAATTTTTCAGTCCAAATGGTAAGATAATAAACTCGTAACATCCAAACCTCGTCTAAAAGGCAGTCTTAGGTATTTCGTCCTCCTTGATCTATAACTGGTGATACCCCGATGTCAAGTCGATATTTGAAAACATCGTCGCGCCTTTCATATGATCAAACATATCGTCAATCCTTGGCAATAGATACTGATTCTTGATCGTTGCCTTGTTCAATTGACAGTAGTCAATGAAGAGTCTCCACGAACCATCCTTCTTTCGTATGAAAATAACAGGCACACCCCACGGTGACACACTAGGACGTATAAGTCCTAGGTCCAACAACTCCTTCAGTTGAATTTTCAACTCCTGTAACTCAGTGGTCGACATCCGATAAGGCATTCTCACTATCAATTCAGTTCCCAATTTTAGGTCGATGGTAAATTCCAATTCCCTCTCAGGCGACGACCCTCGTAACTCTTCTAGGAATACATCCGCAAACTCTCGTGCTTTCGAAAGGTTTTCCAGTCCCTCTGCCACACCTTTTTTGTTTAACGCAAGGATCACATATAACTGGCATCCCTTGCGCATGCTCTTTCGTAGCTGGAAGGAAGAGATGAACCTCAGGAAAACTCCCTGGTTCCGACCTACAATTACGCATCTCTGTCCCTCGTCATCGACCAAGCTCAATCGTTTCGTCTTACAGTTGAGTATTGCCTCATGCGATTCCAACCAGTCCATACCGATCACAACGTCATAATACCCTAATATCATGACATACAGGTTGGACCTTGTGACAAAATCCCCCAGGTTAAGGCTACAACCCGTAACCTTCTCTCCAACCTTCTGTTTGGCTCCCGAAGCCATTTCTATAAAGCTAAACTCATCCTGTTCGACTGCCTTTACCCTAATTCTTTTTAGCATTGCACCAGAAATAAAAATCTCTGTATCACCTGGATCTATCAAAATACTAAGGGTCTGGTTAGCGATGGTACCTGACGTCTCGAGCACAATCGACTAGTTCTATGCCTATTGGTTATTCATCGTTGCATGAATCCGATGGGCCTTGCCCAAATATCCCACGGTAGTGGGTCCAGTTGATCCAGATTATCTATTCCTCTCAAATGGGTAGTCACACTGGTAATGTGGCTCTCCACATCTCCAACACCCTTTCTTCAGTCCATTACTCCTGGTACCTGAAGTAGAAGCTGACAGCCCACCGGCCTGGAACCTTGGTCTGTTTTATTGAACAGGCCTAAACTACAGCTGCTGCAGTCGACGCTGCTACTGGTGATGTGGTCCATTGTAAGGAGTCCATTGCAGAGGAATTGGTCATCGAGGTGTAATGAAAGTGAATCCTATATGGATGACACAATATCCTGGTGAATGTCTAGGTGGTGTTTGATGCTGCTGCGCACCAGATTACGCCTGTTCTGCTGGTCTCGCTGGAGTCCTACTCTAACCCTCGCTGATAATATCCTCCTCTGATTTGAGGGCCTTCTGGAAAACATCATGAAATGTTTGAGGCATCAAAATCCTCACCATTGCAAAAATGCTGACATTAAGGCCGAACACGAACTTGTTGACCTTAAGTTTCTCGATATTTAGGTGTGGAGCATACTGAAGCAACTCCATGAAATGTGCCTTGTACTCGAACACCGTACGACCTCCTTGTCATAAGGATTTGAACTCATTGAGATGATGCTCAATGAATTCCTCATACATATACCTCTCGTGGAACCGTTCCTCGAACAGTTCCCATGACACGTCTTCGAATGCTACGTTCAATTGCGGCAGGAGCATATTCCACCATAGAAGACCGCTCCCCTTCAGTTGAAAGACTGCCATGAAGACCTTCATGTTGGAGGTATATTCGCGAAGTGAAAATGACATTTCCATATTCTCCAACCATGCCTCGGTGGTTGCGTCGTCCAGGGCACCAAAGAACTCAGGAAACTTGACCTTATTGAGTTAGCGGTGAATGCTACTAGTACTGACCGAGGCGCGCAGTGGACCCTCAGGAGGTGCCGACGCCCTAGCCTCATCTCTATCCAAATGACTGATAAGTGCCTGATACATCATCTGAAAGGACCTCATCAACCCAACCACATAACCCACATCTATTTGTTCCTTCCTGACAACCTATTCGTCTCCCTGGGGGTTAGACACCTCGGGCGTGGATGCTACTGAGGGTGTCACACCTCCTCCCCTAGCACCCCGTCATCTCTTTCAGTGACGTTCTCTCACCATGATTACTTGCACGAATATAAATCAATTTAATTAGCGACGTTTTATAATCAAGTATCTAATCAATGGAAGCCATAGTGATACCAAGTCGTGGGTTGAACTGACTATCATTCCATATGTAACGATTCCCATCGTTATGACAAAAAGAAAGCATAACGAGTACACATATTCTTTTTTTTTAGAAAGTAATAATGACAATACCATCAATCATCACAAATAGATGATGAACACAATGGACACAATTCAGGCAACATAAAAACATAACAACCTAGCATACTAGCACATCATGCAGTTGGATGCAACATACGACAATCAATCAGATGATAATTAAAAATGACTAGTAACTAGAACCTTCCCGGCGAGTGAGAGACAATCAAAATAAACGTTACAAAACAAGTACAACCATAATTACAAAAACAACATCATCCTCATCGGGAGGCACATGACCTTAAGCCGAGTTATCATAGGCGCTTCTTGATCAAGATGCGCAATAATCCAAGCTCAAGAAATCATGTCTCCACAGGGCTATGAGCTCACTAGGAACCCATGCACAAACATGAATAATTCTAAACCTTCGACCACACATAAAATCCAACATTGCCCAAAATCTGACTTGCGCTGTCATACCTTACGCGAAACCATAAATAGAGCACGGTAAAAAGTCTCCCTAAGCGGCGTGCAAGGTAACGACATTCAATACAGGGTTAAAATTTTCTACCATATAGGTGTATCTCAATCATTACTGTCAAGATTATTCTAACACAATGCATCAACCTCAAACTAAAATAAAAATTCATAACCACACCTTCCTACTTTCTTCTAGAAATAAAACCATGCTTCCCTACCTTCCATTTTTAGGACAACCCCTTAAAATTTATGAAGAAACATAGATATTAGATTACTATTTACCAGTTTTCATACAAGGATTTCCATAACGACATTAATGATTTTAATCTATTCTAATTTAGTTTCCTGTTGTATAATCTATCAACTATTAAAAGCGATATTCACATTGATCACAATTAACCAATTAAAACTATTGTAAAACATTTAACTAATAAAAGGGATATCCACAATATTCATAATTAAACAATTAAACTGTGGTGAAAACAATTTAACTAACATAAAAGGATAAGCACCATATCCATAATGAACGATTAAACTATTGTAAAACGATTAATCCATTGCAAGAGATAATCACACTGATCATAAATAATACCTTAAAATTGTAAAAATCAACTGATCTAAATGGGATAACCACAGTAGTAGTTCCCCTACCATAATTCCAGCTGGAATACTCATGACATAAAAATATTCCTAAATTACAATTCATTGCCATTGCTAACCACTAAACATTTAAAAATAATTGAGTGATTATTTAAAATCTCAGTGTAGTTATTTAAATCTCTATGTATTTATATTAAAATCTCTTGTAATTATTAAAGGATATTAAATATCTAGGCGTATTTAAACCAAACGATTCTTGAAATTAGAAATACTTACACTTACCAGCTGTCAGTAAGTTGAGATTCACAAAACAAAGGAAATATTTAAATATTTAAATTGTGGATTATAATTATTTAATGGCCAATTGTCAGTAAATTGAAATTCACCAAACAAAGAAACCGCTACTTCCATTACTCAGAAATCACAGAACATAAAAACAAGGAAAACACTATCAAACAGATCGAAAATGCTGCCATAATAATGACTAAATCCGAGTGCGCCAATAGAAAGTCCAACATCCACCAAAAAATGCATGCGAGTCTAGTTCTTTGCATGCAGTAGGGAAGCCACTGACAACAGGAAAATAAAACGTCCGAACCGAGCACGAGCCCCAAGCTCAGTGCGCGGCGAGGAGACCTCCGTATCACTTCAAGAAGGAATGAGCTAGATACACATAGTACTACCACTCTATTTTTTGTGCCCGTCGCAACCTTGGTTTATGGGGTTTTCCCCCTATGGAAGAAGAATTCGCCCATTTATTTATCTAATACTAAAATTTCATATCAGGTTTAATGTTTCTTTCCTGCCTCCCATTTGCTGGTCATTCTTAATTCGTTAAGGAGGCCATCCAATCAAAAAACTCAAAAATCACCAAATCATTGAAGGGAAGAAACAAAGTGAAGTTCTTACTTACAAACGAAAATTGTCGGTCGAGATAGGGGAATTTGGGAGATAGGATTAATGCTATTTCCAATAAATAACGTTCAGATTTACTCATACCAAGATATGATTTCATCTGCGTACATCATATTAAATATTCGAATATCATAAAATCCCTATGCTTCGACATGATACTATTTACATAGGAGGTATTTAGGCGCAAAAATCATGCTTTCATTGGTCGATGGGATTTTATCATCATGTGCCCACCTGTAGCTCTGCCTCTGCTCCTGATGGTGGTTATTCAACCCGGTCAATAACTAACCATGGCTCAAAATTGGATGGGTAATCTCAGGATCGGATCCAGTCCTTGCTGCTATGCCTTGAAATGAATTAGTTTCACAAAATGAAAGGTGTGCACGGGTGGTATGTGAACCTTTTGATTGAAACATAGATTGCGTGCTCCAACCATTCCATTTCCTCATTCATTGGGTAGGCACAACAATAGGAAAAGGTTATGCTTTTCTGATGAGTCATAAATGGGAAAGGTAAAATAAAAGGGTGGGCAGTTCGAGCTTGAAGATTCCCCCTTTGTGGACGTCTAAGAATATTACCTAGCTATACAACAAAACGCGAGGTAGTTTCCTTGGCAGACTTGGCTGAAAAAGGGGCCCTCACTTGGTCGCAAAAGGAACTGGGACATCAAATCATCATTGTGTAGGATTGGTGAGAGAAATCATATCGGGAGATTAAGGTAACGGGGTGGAAGCAAAAAACTCCAGGGAGGCAACAAGTTTAGACAACATACATGACTATAATTTCTTCTTCAAACTGAACATTGGAAGCCTAACAATATGAGCGTTTTAAAAGAAACAATCTAAACATTTTTAAAGCTAATAACTGAACTTTTGAAGGAACCAATCTGAACATTTGAATCCAAACAATCTGAGCATTTTAGAAGCAAAAATATGAATACTTTTAAAGCTAAGAACTGAACATTTGATGCAACCGATCTGAACATTTGAAGCCAAACAATCTGAGCATTTTAGAAGAAACAATTTGAACATTTTTAAAGCTAAGAACTGAACATTTGATAAACAATAATCAATATCCATATACATAAAATAAGAACTATTTTACAATTCAAATTCACATGCGTACCATCACCGTGTTGGCAGGGCTTATAGTTTGCACAGGGCATTTTTCACAGTTTGCACAGGGCAATTTGTACAGTTTGCACAGTAGGGAAGTTTGCACAGTAGGGAAGTTTGCACAGTTTGCATAGGACTTTGTTTTTTCATTAATGTCAAACTTTAAAATGCCAAAGGGGGAGTTTGTTGGTCAGTTTGCACAGGCACCGTGGATCAGTTTGCACAGGCACGATGGTTCCTAATTTGGAGATCAACATGCCTCTCGACATCCTAAAACGCGAAACTGTGAAGAACCCAAGAGGTGAGCCTTTGGTTATAAATCGAGGTCACATGTGAAACGAGCCTTGGAAGAGGATTCAAAACCCTTATCTTGAATTTTGGGGATCGTGACTTGGAGTGTCGAAACACTTCATCATAGAAAACTCGAAATGTCGAAATACGAAAATGTCGAAACGCTAAAAGCCGAAATGCCGAAATGTGAAACATTGAAATGGTGAAATGAAAAAATACCGAAATGACAAAATGTGAAACATCGAAATGCCGAAATGCAAAAACGCCGAAATGTCGAAATGCCTAAATGCTAAAAACCGAAATGCCGAAATGTGAAATGTCAAAACGTCGAAATGTGAAATGCTGAAATACCTTTTTGTATAGGCTATAGTCACCGCCATTGGTCATGTGAGAAGGAGGAGCTAGCACCAAATTAAATATCCTTTTCAGAGATCGCAACATGAAGAGAAGAGATGTCTTCACCTCAGGATTGCTGATATGCGAATCACGAAAGCACCTTTTGTTAAAGTCCTGTGGTCACAGCCAATGGGCATATGGAGTAAGCAAGAGACCCATCTTCTATGTTGAACGGTGTGGATTAAATACTTAACTGATCGTGTGGTTGTTGTTCTTCTAGATGCCTTGGCCAATAATAATCACTGTAAGATAGTTATTCAATTATTGTAACTGAATATTCAAATCTTGAGGATTCGATTGTACACTCTGAATGTACAAGGTAGAAATAAGTGAAATTTGGAAAAAGATGAAGGTGTGTGCGTATGGAATTAAGGGTACAACCCTAGCTCCAAAGTAAAATTCATTTAAGTAAATGAAGATAAATCTAAAATAAAAATATACAGGGACAGTGAGGAGAAAAGATGGGACGAGAGGATTATGGAAGAAAGATGGCTCTGTAAAATTTGATGAGAAATTTTAATGCTTAATCTTTGACAGAAAAGATAAGAGTTGGTTTGCAGACTCTTAGTGACAGAGAAGGATTCCAAGGTGGTAGGGAGGAGCAATGGGAGATTGTAAAAGTCTCCTGTATAAGTTGGTGCTTGTACATCTGGGAGTTGTAGCTTCCATTCGGTAGGTGCTGAAGAAACAGAGGTAGCAGCCTCATCTGGGTTGTAGCTTAGATAAAATAAGAATGTAAAGAGGAGTTGGAGATTTCCTGTCATTCATAAGAATAAGACGTTTTTCCCTTTTGGGTTTCCTCATGAAAAATCACTATGTCACTGTTTCATTTATGTGATTGTATATTTATTGGTTAAATGTATTACTGCAAATTAAATGTTAAAGGCATGATTTATTGATTAATAAGTAATCTTCTTATAAAATGAAATAAATTTTATACAACTGATTCATCCCCCCCTCTCAGTTGACTTATCTTGTTCAACACACCGAAGGCGAAGAACCTAGAGTCGTTGTCCCACTCTTGCGCTCCGTCCATCTCCTGCTTGCTCTGGCTCGCTAACTGATGATACCTCACTGGTACCTCCCAGCCAACGCTAGGGGTACTCTTCTTCCCCCTGATCCCCCTGATATGTAAAGGGTCCACACACACAATACCAGAGAATGCTAGATCCCAACTCACCTCACATGGTCGAGCTACCACTCATTATTCAAGTTGGGTATCCCAACTCCCACAAGAAAAATTCAGTGTAGATAAATTCTGGTAGTGTAACCTTACACATACCAGACGTGATCCATACTCCTCCTCCACCATCCTTTTTATAGAGTTTTCTTAGTGATTTGTTTCCCAAACCCTCATTAGATTCTTTTTATTAAAATTTAAATAGGATAAACCTCCTCCGTACACATGTCGCCCGATCCCAAGTTGCACAATAAAATCAATTTTATTAATTAATTAAATTTTCCTATTTCCCTCACCCACCTAAAAGCGTTCCTAAAAACACTCCTCGGTGTCCCTTTATTATCTTACAGTTCTTAAATTACTGATGCCTCCTTAAAACCTAGTTGAGTTCACAATTAGAAGGTTCCAAAGACTAGATTGCTTACTATGTTAGACATTCCCCATTTTCTTTAAGTTTCCACTTTTCTATCTAAGTTCAGAATTAGCAGGTTTATACATAAGCAACCCTTTTAATAATTTAATCCTTTATTAAAATTTTACTTGAATGATTAAAGTTTGAATATTCTTTACCCCCTTCTTGTTACATGTCCATTTAGTGTGTTTTTTTTGTTCACAAGTTCTACTTAGACCTAGGTTTTAAATTCACTAGGCTTGGCGACAGTTTTTAAGGGAAAAATTAGTTATTAAACTTTACTCATACCATCATTCATTTTAAGGCCGACTAGATCCTAAGAAGACATAGTTTTCTAGGCACTAGGTTTATTAACTTACCATAGTTAAAACACGATGTTCCCTTCAGGATGCACTACGTGCTCCAAGGGTGCCACTCGCCTCTTTCCGTTTTATTTGAGTGACTTTCCCTTCAAGACGCACTACTTTATCCAAGGGTGCCACTCGCCTCTTGACTAAATTTGGTAGACTCTAAACTCCTAGAGTGAATACTCCATCAGGTGACCTTGTGGGAGAATAAAGGCCTCTAAGTAATAAGGACCCTGCCTTATTGCGCACCCCTTAGAATCATCGTGAGCGACTGCCACAATCTTCCCTCACTACATCATGGGTGTTCTTGAACTAGGTAATCGTTAACCTACAGTTCAATTCACGATGAGAGTGCTAGTAGGATGTGGCAGGGCTGCTGCCACACCTCTCCCTCAATGTCTCTGGTTGTTGTGCGTGACCCCTTTATTCCTAATGTGAGTCTAGTTATCAATCTACCGTCAACCTGCATACCAACAATGAAACATGTCAACGATAACAATCAACATCATAATATCTAGTCATATGTCACATCTGTAATATCATAAACATTCAAACCATGACAATCCACTCCCTGACTCAATCCAGATTCCAAGGAGATCCATCGATGCCATCAACATCCTCTAACGTCTAGAGCCCTGAACACTCAAGAGAACCTAGTCAATAGCACCCTCTGATGTAAATATAACAAAAATAACATATCATCAGATCCACAACATCTCATAATCATAATCAAAACAACCAATCGTATAATGAACCGGATCACTTGCACGCAAGTGTCCTCAAAGAATAAGTCCACTTAGGGTGTGCAAGAGAGGGATGCTACACTAAACATACTTGCCTACTCTCTAAGATATATTAATGTGCTTTTAATGGGGAATCTATATCAGATTCTTTATAAAAGTTATTTACTGCACTTGTCCCATTACATTTGCAAGTTACATCATCATATACATTCACAACTACCTATTCTCTAATATTTAGTCATTTGTGGACATTAATATCATTTCTCTCTATCTTGCTTTCTCTGACATGAAAATTTTCTATTAATTAAATATCATATTAGATGGTGCATGACTAACAAATGCTTCTTGTTTGTGTGAAAAATTAAAATGGAGTCGAAAAATAGTTAAGAACTATGATAAAAGAAGAGTTTGGTTATATTTCTCTAGATGATATGAAAAATATCTTGCCATATGAAAAAGTTTGCATCACTTGATCCACTCACTATATGAGTCCCACATATAATCCTTCAACAATAATATATTAATGCAATTTTCAAGATTACATTAAAGTGTTTGGAAATGAAGTGGAAACACTAAAAAAAATGCTCTCTTTTTAATTTAAAAGAGAATTGTCATGGTAAATTAGTAAGAGACTATTATAAAAAAAACATGTAGTTATAAGGAAAAATATTGTTAAGGTATAATTATTCATGTGGCATAATCAAAGTTGCTACGTGAAGAAAAAATAATGAACCATGCCTCCTAATTACTTTCAAGGCTATTTTTCAATTCAACTAGGCTTTTTTTCAGGTGGCAAAGACAACGTCTCAAGAATAACCCCAAGCTTATTAGACAACCAAATTCTCAACATACCTTGGGATGTCCACACTAGCCACTTACCAATTTTAAAAGATCAATGTCTAGATAAAAATAATTTGGATGGGCTCCAAAACAACAATATAAACATTGACACAATATATAACAATAGTCACACGAACCTAGTGAGAAAGTGGAAATCCATGAGCTATCATCTTCACATTGGATGTTTTGGAGAAAGGAAACCTGAAGTACCACTATCAAATAAAGAAACACCGAACTATTATAGAAATGGGCATTGGTTGTTATATTTTTGATATACACATTTATTTTCAAGACAAAATGCCGTTAACAATGGACAAATTATGGAATAAATTATTACCAATTGAACTTTTCAAGTCATGTTTTAATGGTTTATATGTTTAAAATTCTAGTATTTCAATACGTATTTGATAAACTGTCATGGTGATTCTTTCTAACCACTTTTGAGGTGATAATTTCTGAATGGAGTGAGTTAATAAGAAGAGAAAATCAACCTTTCTAGTGGATTTTGTTTTTGGTTTTTCAGTTAGACAAAGTTCTACTTTGATCTATTCAGTTTTTCAAAATTTCAACTATATGGGTCCATCTTAAAATGGGCCAAAACCCTCAAGGACAAAGTTCCATGGTCAAAGTTCCCATCAATCAGTTGGAACTATAACTTTTGGAACACCCCCCCCCCCTATATTTGGAGAAGAATTTCAATGAAAAAGAAGTTGAATTTGTCCACTAATTAACTTACTTATTTTGAATGTAGCAAATGATGTCTTGTGTTAACTTTTGCAAAAGATCATATATTGACCTAATTTTGGATAACACATATTTCTTAGGCTCTATTATGCAAGTGAAAGAATCCATGGGACTTGAATTTGTCACATTAGTTTCGTATATATCTAGTTTGCATATTCTAGCATTAAGATGATCCCACAAGTTCTTTTTTCATATCCTCATTTGAAAAGAATTGATATTCATCTCTCTTTTTGTTATTTGATGACCTTTTTTTCTCTTTGGCACATCTCTAAACATACTTTCTTGCTATCTAAGATATCTTTAAGGTTCTTTTAATGGGGAATCTATATCAGATTCTTTAGAAAAGTTAGTTACCACACATTTTCCCTTATATATCATTTATTTTTGTCTTACTCTCTCTAATATTAAAATTTTCTATTGATTATAGATTATTTTACATGATGAATGAATAAAAAATGTTCTTTGTTTTCATGCAAAACTAAAACAGAGTTAAAAAAGAGTTGAGAGCTATCATAAAAGAAGATTTTGGTTATGCTTCTTTAGATCACATGTTAGGCAAATGCAAAATCTCTCACCATATGAAGAATTTATCATCACTTGATCTACCTACTATATGAGTCCTACTAATGCTGAAAGAACCCTACAATAGTAATATATTAGTGCAATTATCAACATTTTATAGCATATGAAAATGATCAACAATAAGGTCTTTGGAAATAGAGAGGAAACACTTCAAAAGCATGCTTGTATTTCAAATTTTTAAAAGAGAATCACTACAAGGAAAACACCAACTATCATATATATTAAGTGCTACAAGATTTGGAAAATGCTTGGGAAACTAGGGGTTTTACGGGAGTTTTTTTTTTATTAGTTTCATTGCGCTTAATAATGAGCATGAGTGCACTTAGTAATGAACTGATGTAACCAATAAACTTGGATTCATTCATAAGATCTAAAAGCCATGCAAACACACAAGAATGGAAATTAACTATATTTTATTCCTTCTCCATCCTAACTATTACAATGAAAGTTCAACCCATTATAACTACTACCTAAGATTTTTGAAAACAACTAATTTTAGGAAATTCTCGCATGACTATGAAACTGACCAATAACTAAGAGATAAATAGAGTGACACTATTTTTCAACTCATTTTTCTGAGAAAGTTCATAAACTAAGAGACAACTCATAATTACAAATTTAAAAATTCCCGTAAAAACACTAAAACCCCAATTTGAGGCATTATATGAAGGAAGTTGACCCCATAAAAATGTCAAAATGATGTCTGATTTGAAGGATCATATCAGTACGACAATGAACTCTTTGAGACACAACTCCCTGTAAAATTTCAGACCAAATGGATAACTGAGTCAAAAGTTTTGACCCTCGAAAAATCCTTGCATCATGCACACTAGTGTGCACATATTTAATACACATCAATGCATATTATATAAATTGAAAGAACCAACATACATCGAAATCATTGGTGCATATAATATATATATTGGATACATTAGTGCAGATTATCTCATTACACACAACTGCATATTATATATTATTGAACATTGATGCATACATGTCCTTGTGCACATTAAAGTCTTGGTGATAACAACGATGAAAATAATGTCAACAACAAAAATATAGTAGAATGGAATGATGTTGTTATTTTAGTTTAGAGCACTATCCCTTTTATTGCAATGATAAGTGTCGATGCAATTTTAAATTCATATCACATTGATTCATAATAAACATTTTAATACACGGGGTGCATAAATAGATATGGAACACACCCTTGAGTTCAAATCAATACAATGCACTGATATGTTTAAATACTATTTTTTTTTCATTGAATGTATGTGAATGTAGATTTTGTTTTTTATTAAAAAACAAATCAACTAATGTAACAGACCTGACCCCTAAATACCCTTTCTAGGGATGGGGAATCAAATTTCCATTCTTCCTAACTATGGCAAATCCTAACTCCGAGATCTCCATTGGATTTTGCTCGCCACGAGATTTCCAATAGTCAGTGCCACACTAAAATCCGAGCTCTGGTCTGCAAGTTATGGCCTCCTGAAGTACCTAGATGTTGTTAATTGGGTTCTTCGGCATTCAACACAAAACATTCCTATTTCCTAATCCCCAAAGTTCCGTAATATCGCCATGTGCCCTTAGCCCTTCGACATTCGACGTTCGACGATTTACATTGAACGCCCCCTCTTTAGCGTTCAACCATTGATAGTCGACGGTCTTCGTGCTACATTTTCGGCGTTTTGGAGATCGACTATTGTCATTGGAATTTCAGCCTTCGGTGATGGGCGATTCTTGTTGAATATTCCTTTATCATACGACGTTCGAATCTTCCGAACCTCTGAAACTATCCAAACTCCTGGAGTCCCGAACACGTCACCAACCATGTTGGCCAGGCAGGCACGAACCAACAATTGACACGCGGCAAGGGTCAAGGGATGACACGTGTCCTCCTTATGGGGTGACATGCGTCTTTATTTAATCAACATAAGGGGTCTTCAAAACATTCGTATCCAAGTGACACGTGGAACCTCAATCGTGGGTCCATGTCACCCTAGGTGACGTCAGCAATCCACGTCGACCCCTAAGACAACCTTATAACATTCATTTGATCTAATGGTCTAGGTCTGTCCACATAGAACCCTCAATCTATGACTCACATCACTTCATCGATTTGACTTTCGAGAGTTTTGGAGGTGTCATACCCCAAATCCTCTGGAGTGTCAAGTCTTTGGATTATAAGATCTAGCGACATGCGTCACTGGAGGAAACGACCAAGATTTACTCCGAACTTTAGACCTCTAGAGGTCTATAACACTATACCTCAGACTTCTAGACTCTCGGAGTCCTAGATTGCCAAAGTACCCACTATTGCATGGGATGATGAGTAATACATAGTGGCAAGTACAGGTGGATCCCGAGTATCCTCCTTGTCAGATGAACCCAACGATAGACACGTGGAAAGATAGAGCTTACACGTGGCCCCTACAGGGATGAAATGTGTCATATTTTAATGGGCTCATGGGGTTTGCAGATGCACAAATCTATGTGACACGTGGCACATATACTATGGTTCCACGTCACCTTGAGTGACGTCGAGGTGCCATGTCACCTCAAACTGATCACTGCCCAACCCCTCGATCTCACTGTGAGTAGGAGTCCATGTAGTCTCCATATCCATGACCTCCATTATTTCGGGGCTTCGGCCTTCGAGGAGTTGGCAATGTAACTTCCTCGTTCTCCCCGGAGCGGTCAACACCGGGATGACCTCGAGCTAAATCTAATAACCAGGGGGAATTACCAAGGATCCCTAGATCTACGATCCATATTAATTCTCCACTCTGGCCTTCGGGAATTTTAGTGTTAACATTTCTCCACTCTCCTGAATTCAAACTTCACCAAAGTTTCCTTGGTGTAGATCCAACAGACAAGGGGACCTCCGATCCTTCCTATATCTACGACTCACATCAATTTGGGGTGGAAGAAAGGATCGACATTTAACGATGGGGCATATCTGTCTGCCATGGTTAGGGAGACTATCAGGTGCCAATCAATGTTATAGGTTATCGTAACTATCATTTTCCTTCTACCTTTTTACAAAAGGATAGGGTCAAAACACTCCAGAGCTCCAATATCTTGGAGTTTTGAAGCTGGGAAGGCTCAACTCCTTTCGGGCCTAGCGCAGGGTTCTCAAAACTTGGTCATATGGGTCCTTTGAAGGCTCTTGTAGTCATATGCTCTATTTCCTTTAGCCATAAATGAGTTAAGGGATTGGGAAGAAACCCTCGTTCATGCGGGTAAAAGGTCTGGGGAATGTGCTCCCTTGTCTACACTCTAAGAGCGTTATACCTCCCGAGCTTACTGGTACATCAAATGAAATGAGGGAACACTCCTTGTGTTTCTTCTGGAGTTAGAACTTAGAGAGTTCTCCACTTCTATGTAGATGGTGTAGTCTCTGTGCATCTCCACGCTACCTCTCTTGAGCATAACGAACTCCCTTATCTAAGAGGCCTAGAATAACTAGAAGTGTAAACACGCACACGTGAACTATGCACAAGGTCGACGAACTCAAAAATTATTTGTTTTAACTTGAGACACTACATGGATTGAGCATTTACATGTATGAATCAACACATTCAAGCCAAAGATAAAGGAACACAGTCCAACCATCAAGCAAACATGCACATCTCTAAACATTCATAGGATATCCAACTTTATTTCAAAGTTACAACTCAAATTACATAGGGTATGAGTATACTTATCTATTACAGGTTGCAACCTACTCACTGACTGTGGGTGTGCTCATTTCAACCCAACCATAGGCTTAGAAGCATTCACTCCATGCACTCTGGCCACCTGCATGCTAAGCCATGATATCACTAGGTAATCCATGCCATTTCTCAGAGTTCCTTTCTGTGTCACAACCACCCTACGAGGTTTGTCAGATGCTTCCTCAACTTCAAGCTCGATGTTCTCTGCTTCAGGTCATGTTTTCTGCCAACCTCTCAGCTGGAAAGCCTCATGCCCTCTTGTCGGGTGTCTTCTGCTCTATGCAGAGTCTCACAGACTCCCTCTTCTCCACTGTTTGTGCGTGTATTGCTTGCACCGCCTTTTGTCATGAAGGTTGTTACACCTATCTTGTTCCTTCTGTTAGAAGGAAACTCAAGTCAGCCCGCGTCTTCCAGACCCAGTGGTACTTTGGGTTGACTTTCTTCAGCCAGTCCATGCCTCCATTCATGGGGGTGGTTGATGGTTCAACCACTAGTCCTCTCATTCATTAACTGATTCCAGTTTTATTATTCCCCAACAAGGGGAAACTTTGGTGTCTTTGACATAATGGACCCTCTCTAGTTTTCCCATTCTTTTCCTCTAATGATATCATGGCCAGTAATTCAATGCTTCACCCCCACAATCATTCTTTGGAAATATAAACAACATTACATTTACATCATTCAGATGCCATAGCATGGTAATCCTAATTAATGATTAATTACATGTTGGGGGAAACAGGGGTATTACAATCCCCCCCCCCTTAAAAGGGAACACGGTCGTCGATGTTCTTTCTTAGTAACACCTATCATGGTTTTTGTCCTTCGACTATTTCAGAAATATTGATTCTCTTTCTTGGTCAGGTCCCTTCTGGATTCTTAACCTTCGTCACCCGCCTTCAATAATCTTGGAAAAAAATCATGTTAATCATAGTTTCATGCGAAAATATTATATTGTTGCATAAAATTCAAGCAAGATTTTGTAACTTAGCACAACACTCATCTGTGCAGTTCGTGGATTTTTATACACATGGTTGTCTTATTATATTGGCCCACTGTTTCTCCTGAACATACCCATTGTGTGCATGATCCCGATCAATAATGTATGAGAATTTTCAAGTCCCTTCTTCATTGTGGTCACTCACCCTCCAGGCCCAGGCTCAAACATCCCCTTCTCTACTATACATTTCCTTGAGTGATCCATCTTGCCTTTCCAAGGATTTTTCGCACAAGAAGAGTTTTAAGGAATTCATTGACCCTTATAGTCGAGGCATCCCTCAGACTTTCTCCGCCGAGGCACCCCTTTGGCTTGTGTTATCACAACACAACATGTTCTAGGGAGATCATGGCTTTCCACAGGGTTCTCATGTCTCAACAATAGCCTCTTTCATTCTTTCCAACTCAAAATCCTTCACATGTTTTCCCTGGACAGATCCTTTTTGTCTCACCTATATTACAGGTACACATAAATTATGAGATATCACCATCCATTTCAAATTCGAATTTTTCTTGCAAATCTGTCACCCACAGATTTCCCAATTTCCATTTAGTTTCAGATTTGTTTCGCACAGGAACGGATTCACAAGAATGGGGTTTTCCTCTCCATAGAAATTTGGCTCAACATGAAATTGGTCTTCACTATGGGATTTCATCACGACCATATCCAAGACCCTTTTCTTCCTGCAATTCATTCTTTATATAGCCAAACCAACTAATAGTTTCTCATGTATATATATTCTCACAACACATTCAAAATGGCATCACAAACATTTCTTAACTTGTGCATTCTAACAGTTGCATAACATCTATACAAACATGAAAGGAAACCTCATTCCTTACCTATGCATCCTTTCATGCTACCAAAATTTTCAAAATGTAATTCAATCATTAAGTGAACTTAGCCCATGGTGCCAACATCCATGGCCACATTCACACCCAATGAACCCTTGCATTGATTGCAAGTTTGCCACACTTTATGACAAGCACTTTTCCATGCTATGTTGGAGCTTAACCAACATCTTCACCATAGGGCTTATTCATTCTCGTTCATTATTATAGTAGGACTATACTTCCTACTACAGACTGATCACGATCCAAAATTAGAACATATGAAACTATAAGTTTCTCTTGAATGCACCCAAGCATTCTTCCTTCATTAGTAACCAGGGTGCTAACACTCATGGCCAGCCAAATTTGATTTTCTTTAACATCTATACCATGTAAGTAAAATATTGGAAGGTCCTTCTTTCTCAATGGAAAATCCATTGTCTTCCCTTTATGAAAACATGCATTTCCTCGAAGAAATTCCATGCAATGTGCTAACTAAGAGCACCTTTATTGCCAATCTCTCTAGATTGGTTATCATACCCATGGTACTCTTTACTCCTGCCATCTCCTTGCAAGGATTATAACTCATCTTTGGTTGGCATAGACTTACTCTGTCTATTAGTCATGTTCCTTTCCTGAATCATGCCCTACTTGGGTATAAATGGCATACAACAACCACTCAAAGTTTATTCGCATACCTTTAAGATAATATAATCTTTTTAGAAGGATTTCCTATCAAATTCCTTCATACCTTATGCCACATAGGTATGAAAATTTTTACACCTGCTATGGCTGCTAGCACCCTATCTGATATCACCTCATCAATGGTGCTTTATGGGGACTTTTAAAGTCCCTTCAATGATCTTTTAATTACAACCTTCTCATAGTCATCCTCTGCTTGAGGTTGTCCATCATTGGCAACTATCTTCCTCAACAACTCCAATTCCTTTCTACACGTGTCATACATCATAATGTATTAGTCGTCATGTAAAAAAAAAATGCTTGTATCAACGCATTCAAATCAATAAAACATTTTCAGATATGCCCTAGCATATATTTATGCACTTCATTACATTACTCTTTAATGTTTTCATGAGTGCAACAAAACAATTCTCAGTTGTTCTACATTCATACAACCATCATTGTTATGGTGTCAAGCATTTACTTTCCATCAGCACACCATTTCTCGTCCTAGAGAAAACATAATATTCAACAAGAAAGGAGTTAAGAGCTCTTCCCTTTTCCAACTCATTCTACACAGACCTGGACTTTCATTCCAACCGAGTTTCTTTCCAAAGCCTCACTGCCTTTACTTTATATGGCTCACCCAATCATATTCATCCAAGCTTACTTATCTGTCTAATTTCCTTTCTCCAATTGTACTTGTTCCCACATCTTGTAAATTCTAACCTTGTACAATATCTACTGCAAACCGATATTCAGAAAAGAACAGAAAAGATACAATGGCAAATACAAACATTACATAGAGATTTTTCACCTGGAAACCCAAACCGGGAAAACCAACATATATTATATTCATACATTGTTTTACATTGTTTACAATACAATATACATATAGGATCCAGCGGCATCCAAAACCCTAACCCAATGACCTGGATTAGTCCAAAACCCTAATTCCTTAACCGGAAATAGAAAAACCATCGGCAAAAAACCATGTGCCGAAAAACCACCTAATATCATGTGGTCCTGGAAATATGTCGGCCCGAAAAAATTTTTTCGGGGGCGCTGCCCCCGAACCCCCGTGCAGGGGGCTCCGCCCCCCTGCACCCCCCGAGAGGGGGCCTAGTGGCCCCCCCTCTAACCCCCCTGCACGCTCAATGCAAGCGCGCAAACACTACTACTCGTGCAAAGAATATAACACATACCCAACACATCTACTCTTTTCATTCTACAACTCTGTTAAACAATTCAGAGTTCTTAGGGTGGGAAAAGTGTTCCTCCTTATTTTATTATGAAATCTACTTCTTATTGTGATCTTCCTACTCATTTCTTGAGCAGCCTTGGTTAGGATCACCCTAATCCTTAGGATACATCAACATGATTTAATAAAAAACCTTTTGTTCACAATGAATCACAAAGTTGGGTATGCTGCATATTACCATTCATTTATCAGAATGGTCTAGATTCATTTGTTAGTTTTCCACTCATACATTTTTTTTTAGAATGTAATCCAATATATATATATATATATATATATATATATAGATATGTTTGTAGTCCGCTGCTCAATTCTCAACAGTCGTTAAAGTGATGACTTTTTCCTCCTGGCCGAGTCTTCACATAGTTCCTCCACAAGGAACTCCTTCATCATGCAACTTCCTTATTGCATATCCTTCACTATGTGTGGTAGCCTCAACCTTGAGTTAGCCTCGGTCCGGTACCAAATATTCCATAAGGAATATAAACATGCATCTTTGTCATGCATCCAATTTATGTATCCACACATATTCTAGTTTTGTTAACTTACATCCATGATGTACTTAACCATATGCATAATCATAAGCCTGTGTGTAGCTTCCATAGGTATATTTCACCACCCACATACATCTCTACTTTAAAATCATTAAACTAATGATTGTTCACAATCATTCTTATATGATCCTCAAAGGAATAATCATTTGCCTCTTATTATGACAACAGAGCATCCTTTCTCATTTACTCTTTCATCTATTTATACTAGCCTTTCTCGAGGGAATGGAGCACATTCCCCTTAAACTATTATTCAAAACATAACTTTTAGGGATCTTTCAGAATGGAGTCAACCATGCATCCGTGGTATTCACTTAATCTTGGAAAGTGAAATTCTTGCCTTACATATCACTCATCAAGGCAGCCATATTGTGCCTTTAGTATACATATATTCTCACATCATACATGTGCATCACTTTCACATTTTATATCATTCATACCTAGTTGGTATTAATGTTAGGATTCATATCAAGAATAGTAACAATGCATTAAATCCATGCACTCAAGCCTATGCATACCTAGCCAAAACATACATAATGCAAGCTCCTCGCTTGCACCCTTCTACCTCATTCTTATATCTGTATTTCATTCATGTTGTTACTCCCCTGCTGCCATCAGGTCATTATTGACCAATGCAAACCAACAATAGGTCTTATATTGCAGCCCACCATAGGTTTAATTGAGTCTATTTGCATGTTACATCCATGTAATCACTATCGTATTCATTACAACATGTTCTCATCTCACATCTTCATGCCTAGATAGTACTCATGTCAATACATCTTTTATACAACGACGAGCTCACAATCTGGCTCATATACCCATTTCACTTTTCCATTTTTGGGGAATTAGCTATAGTCCCAAAGGACTCCTATTTATCTTTCTTAATTAGGTTATTCATGCTTTCGTTTTCAATCATTATAGGTAAAGTAAACTGAACCTACACATTTTCATCAGTCCTCTGTTCATGAGGATTTATATACTCAGGGTTTAGTCTTTTAATAATGCAGTAATTATAATTGCTAAGGATCCTACTAGTCCTTAATAGATTTTCTTAACCATGAAAGAATTCTTCATGAGGATCTTAATCCTTATATAATCAACCATGTTAATTGCAAGAGACTCTGCTTGCCCTAACAGATAGACAATGTTACAGTATAACATAACAATTCCATTCACATCTCTTGTTCGGCTCATGCAACTTCACAACATAATTTCTTCCACCTTTTCCATTCACATTTAGGTCTTACTATTAATTTTGATCAACATATCCCTACTCTTATAAGAGTAGTTATCTTTTTGACTAAGGGACACGATAATTCTTCCGCTGAAATTCAGTAGAAATTCCCAAATCATAGTTTCAATATGCAGTCCTTTTCCTCAAGGTAGAATTACCTTTCAACAAGCTCATCTTAACCTTGGTATACCAGTCCTATGACTAATCTTTGGCCCATCCAGGGATATGTATGAATCATGTTTTGCTAGATAGGGTAGGGAGGGATTCCCTCTCCTTTAAATTTTTCTAAGAAATAAAATCACTCAACTCTTTCATAAGCCCAAGCATGCCAAGTGTTGTTGCCTTTCTCTGATACCACTTTGTAACAAACCTGACCCCTAAATACTCTTTCTAGGGATGGGAAATAAAATTTTCATTCTTATTGACTATCTCAAATCCTAACTCCAAGATCTCCATTGGATTCTTCTCGCCACGATCTTTCTAACGGTTACTGTCGCACTAAAATCCGAGCTCTGGTCTGCAAGTTATGGCCTCCCGAAGTAACCAAGAGTTTTTAATTTGGGTCTTTGACATTAAGCACCGGAAATTCCTGTTTTCTAATCCCCAAAGTCCTGTAATATCGCCACATTATTTTATCCCTTCAGTGTTTGACGATTTACATTGAATGTCACCTCTTCGACGATTGGCCATTGGCAGTTGACGGTCTTCGTGCTACGTTTTCGACGTTTCGACGATCGACTATCATCATTGGAATTTCGACCTTCGACGATCGACGATTCTTGTTGAATCTTCCTTTATCATACTACGTTCGAATCTTCCGAACCCCTAAAACTATCCAGACTCTCGAAGTCCCGAACACGTCACCAACCATGTTGTCCAAGAGGGCACGAACTAACAGCTGACACAGAACAAGGGTCGAGGGGTGACACATGTCCTCCTTAGGGGGTGACACGTGTCTTTCTTTAATCGACATAAGGGTTATGAAAAATATCTGTATCCAAGTGACACGTGGCACCTCATTCGTGGGTCCATGTCACCCTGGGTGATGTCAGTGAGCCATGTCGACCTCTAACACAACCTTCTAACGTTCCTCTGATCTCACGGTCCAGGTCTATTCATGTAGACCCCTCTATCTATGATTCAAATCACTTCGTTGATTCGATGTTTAGGATTTTTGGACGTGTCATACCCCAAATCCTACGGAGTGTCAAGTATATGGATTATAATATCTGGAGACATACGTCACTGGAGGCAATGACCAAGATTTACTCTGTACTTTGGAGCTCCAGAAGTCTATAACACTATACCTCAGAGTTTCAAACTCTTGGAGTCCTAGAATGACGAAGTAGCCACTATCATGTGGTATGATAGGTAATACACAGTGGTGAGTATAGGTGGATCCCAAGTATCCTCCTTGTTAGATGAACCCAACGCTGACCATGTGGAAAGATAGAGCTTACACGTAGCCCCTACAGGGGGTGACACATGTCACAATTTAATGGGCTCGTGGGGTCTGCAGATGCCAAAATATAGGTGACACATGGAACACTTACTATGGGTCCACATCACGACCTTGAGTGATGTCAGGGTGCCACGTCACCTCGGACTGATAGCTGCCCAGCCCCTCGGTCTCACAGTCATTCAGAGTCCACATAGTCTCTAGATCCACGACCTCCATTACTTCAGGGCTTCGGATTTCGGGGAGTTGGCAGTGTAACTTCCTCATTCTCCCTAGAGAGGTCAATGTCGAGCTGACCTCAAGCTAAATCTAACGGAAAGGGGGAATTCCAAAGGATCCCGAGATCTATGATCCATATTAATTCGTCGGTCTGGCCTTCAATAATTTTAACATTTCTCCACTCTCCCGAAGTGGAACTTCATCAAATTTTCCTTGGTGTAGATCCAATAGACAAGGGGACCTCCGATCCATCCCAGATCTACGTCTCATGATAATTTGAGGTGGAAGAAAGGATTGACATTTAATAGTGGGGTATATCTATCCGTCATGGTTAGGGAGACTGCCAGGCACCAATCATCCTTATAGGTAACCATAAATATCAGTTTTCTTCGGCCTTTTTAAAAAAGGATAGGGTTGAAACACTCCGGAGCTCTGATCTCCCAGATTTCCAAAGTCTGGAAGGCTTAGCTCCTTTCGGGCCTAACACAATGTTCACAAACCTTGGTCACATGGGTCCTTTGAAGGCTCTTATGGGAATATGTGCTAATTACTTTAGCTGTAAATGAGTTAAAGGCTTGGGCAGGAGCCCTCTATCATGTAGGTGAAGGTCTGGGGAATGCAATCCCTTATCTACACTCTAAGAGTGTTATACCTCCCGAGGTTACTGGTACCTCAAATAAAATGAGGGGAAGCTCCTTATGTTTCTTTCGGAGTTAGAACTTAGAGAGTTCTCTAGTCCTACGTAGCTGGTGTAGGATTTGTGCACCTCCGCGCTACATCTCTTGAGCCTAACAAACTCCCTTATCCAAGAGGCTCATAATAACTGGAAGTGTAAACATGCACACGTGAACTATGCCCAAGGCCTACGGACTCACAGTTCATTTGTTTCAACTTGAGCCACTACAGGGCTTGAGCATTTACATGTACAAATCAACACAGTGAAGACAAATATAAAGGAACACAATCCAACCATCAAGCAAACATGCACATCTCTAAAAATTCACAGGATATCCAACTTTATTACACAGTTACAACTCAAATTACATAGGGTATGAGTATACTAATCTATTACAGGTTGCAACCAACTCACTGATTGTGGGTGTGTGCCTTTCCACCCAACCATAGGCTCAGAGGCATTCACTCCTAGCACTATGGCCACCTCTGTTCCAAGCCATGATATCACTAGGGAATCCATGCCATTTCTTAGAGACCCTCTCTCTGTCACAACCACCCTACGAGGTTTGTCAGATGCTTCCTTGACCTCAAGCTCATGGTCCTCTGCTTCAGGTCATGTTTTATGCCAACCTATCAGCTGGAGAGCCTTACGCCCTCTTTTTAGGTGTCTCCTTCTCTATGTAGAGTCTCACATGCACCCTCTTCTCCACTGTCTGTGCTTGTATTGCTTGCACCCCCTTTCCTCAGGAATGTTTTTCCACCTATCATGTTCCTTCTGTCAGAAGGAAACTCGAGTCATCATGGGTCTTCCAGACCTAGTGGTACTTTGGGATGACATTCTTCAACCAGTCCATGCCTCCATTCATGGGGGTGGTTGATGGTTCAACCACCCATTCTTTTCCTTGGGTTTGGGAGGAGGTTTATTATTCCCTAACAAGGGGAAACTTTGGGGTCTTTGACATAATGGACCCTCTCTAGTTTTCCCTTTCTTTTCCTCTAATGATATCATGGCCAGTACTTCAAGGCTTCATCCCGCAGTCAGTCGTTGGAAATTTAAATAACATTACATTTACATCGTTCACATGCCATAGCATGGTAATCCTAATTAATGATTAATTACAAGCTGGGGAAACATGGGTATTACAACTAATCATCAACAAATCAAATATTTTTTTATAATAATATTTATTTTTATAT
>ML783240.1:136671-153258 GCA_009831015.1 Picea engelmannii | reverse complement strand
CAAAATACTAACTGATCAACTCAATGAAATATTAAACTCTATGATCAATATTAAAATGATTGTAAAAGAAAACTACTACCAACACTCATATTAACTCTCTGATCATCATCAAAACATGACTGTATAAGGAAACTAATACCCAATGCCCATGTGGAAGTTTCTTCAAGTAATACAAACTATATTCATATGAAAATTTATTTTAAAGAATACAACTGTACAAACATAAAGATATAGTTATATTTATTCTGAACTAGATATATTTAGTATAAGGTAAAACCGGGTTGACTTTAATTTGAAGCACCACCCAAAAGAATTTAAGAGAAAAAGACATGAACAAGATTGTTTTCAAAATCAGTCGTTTATGTCAAGGGCATCGAGATTGATAACTATAAATACTACCGTGAAAACAATCTAACTTAACCACTCAACAGTTAAATCCTTTGGGCGTTTTTAGAAACTCGTTAAAACAAAATGAACGAAACTGTAACTGCATCCAATCACTGGTAGTTAGTAAAGGAAGGACAAGAGTTAAATCTTTGGGGCATTTTTTGAACTCATTAAAACAAAATGAAATAAATTTGTGCATCTGCATCAATCGTGGGGTGGTTTATTAAAGGAGTGGGTAAGATCCGGGTGTAGATAGGCCACGAATTGGGTGCTCCCATTCTCACTGCGCAATTTTAATATTGGCTGTGTGTTTAATCAAGGAAAAGGGGGGTTGGGCGTGCTTAACCCTAAGTCTCAAAATTGGAACAGCTCACTTGCCACTATTCTTAAACAGAGACTCACCAAACCACAGAAGATTGTAAAATCGAAATCGCTGAATAGAAATAAAGACTTCCCAAGAAAACTCAAAAAATCGTGGGTAAAAGGATTTCATAAAAAACAACAGGTCGAAGTCCAAACAAAAACCAAACCTAGGCGTAGCATGCATTAAGGCTTACGCCCAGTGGGGAGTCTTAAAGAACATTCATGGATATCTTTTGAAGCTGTGCAGAGTAAAAAATAGGCGTAGACAATAAAGGTAAAATCAGACTTGAATCCCCTCAACTCAGGAGATAATTCGAGAAGGGGCTGGGCGAATCATACTGTCGAAGGAAAACCCGGAACACGAAACACCAAGAATACAATATTAAAAACGAAACACTCACGCAGTAAAAACAAATAACACAGTAATAAAGAGGCAATACTCCCTCCAACTAAAAACTCAGTGGTCACAACATAATTGATTTTGGGGAAAGACTTTGAGGGCAACAAAGACTTTAATTGGAGCAAATTCTAGCTTAACAGGAACAACCATTTTGCAATGGGGTGTTCCTTGACCAGTTTAATCGATACATACATAAAATCTCGTCGAGAGTAATCGAGAGTAAGGCAGTATTTGTTTCTGGTAATAAAATACATTTGTAATTGAAGGGATATCAAACTTGGCTTAGATCAACCCAGGAATCCCGAAAAAATGCAGGAATCTTTAAGGATATAACACATACACCATTTAGAATAAAAGAAGGGATCAATCACAATGATCTTGGAGGCTAAGGAGGGAATAAACGCTCAAGAGAGAATTCCTTGCTGGGTAGAGAAATGATCCTACAATTATTATTCATGCACAGGAAAGTAGGGCATTTGAATCTAAATCCTTAACACCGGAGTGAAAGACAGTCGATTCGGCTCCTGGACGACTGCTCAGGAATAGAATAATAACTTAAAGGATAAGGGAATAGAAGATAAAACAAAAATCTGCATCCATAACTTCTCCATGGAGAACCTAAAAAAAAAAAAAAACATGCAATCAAGAAATAAAGAAAACACAGGAAAGAGATACAAAGCGCAGGCGAGGTTTTGAGTCCGGGGCTTATTTTAGCCACATGCCATTACACAGTAACTCAGAAATAAATGATATTGTGGATAACATGGGTTCTTACAGGATGATTCAAGCGACAAGGGGAATACATTGATAACATAATGCAGTAAAATAAACAAGTGTAAATTAAATTTTTATTACAAGTAACAACTCTAAAAGACGTACCTTTACCGACGACGATGAGTCGAATATGTCCTCCCGCACGTTCTCTCCATTCAGAACCCACTTGTTGACTGATGAGACCTCACCGGTACCTTCCAGCCAATGCTATGGGTACTTGTCTTCCCCTTGATCCCCCTGAGACACAAAGGGGACATGCACACAATACCAGAGAATGCTAGCACCCAAATCACCTCACAAGGTCGAGCAACCACTCGTTACCTGAGCTGGGTATCCCAACTCCCACAAGAGAAAGTTCAGTCAAGATAAAATTTCAGCAGCATAATGTTACACAAGCCAGATGTGATCCATACTCCTCCTCCAACCTCCTTTTTATAGAGTTTCTTAGTCATTAGTTTCCCAAACCCTCATTAGATTCTTTTTTCCATTTATTTAATTAGGAAAAACCTCCCCCGTACACGTCACCTGATCACCTAGTTGCACTATAAAATCAATTTTATTAATTAATTAAATATTCCTATTTCCCTCATCCACCTAAAAGCATTCCTAAAAATGCTCCTCGATGTCCCAATATTCCCTTACAATTGTTAAATGACTTACGCCTTACTTAATTCCTAGTTGAGTTCATTAATAGAAAGTCTCAAAGGCTAGATTCCTTACTAAGTTGGACATTCCCCTCTTTCTTTAAGTTTCCCCATTTCTTTAAGTTCCCTTTTCTTTTAAGTTTCCCCCTTTTTCCTTTTTAACTAAAAAAATCAATTTAGCAAGTGTAGATAAAAATAACCATTTACCCCCTTTTAATAAATTTAATCCTCCGTTATAATTTTTACTTTAATAATTAAAGTTTGAATTTCTTACCCCCCCTTTTTGTTATATGTTTATTTAGTTTTTCGTTAACCACAAGTTCTACTTAGACCTAGGTTTTAATTTCACTAGGCTTGGCGACAATTTTTAAGGGAACAATTTGTTATTAAACTTTACTTATCACATTACTCATTTTAAGGCCGACGAGGTCCCAAGGAGGCAAAGTTTTCTAGGCACTAGGTTTATTCACTTACTAGTTAAAATCACGACGTGTCCTTTAGGATGCACTACGTGCTCCAAGGGTGCCACTTGCCTCTTTCCGTTTTAATTGCGCGACATGCCCTTCTAGACGCACTACGTGCTCCAAGGGTGCCACTCACCTCTTTCTGTTTTCTTTGCACGACGTGCCCTTCAAGATGTACTACGTGCTCCAAGGGTGCCACTCGTCTCTTGACTGAATTTAGTAGACGTAAAAACCCTGGAGTGAATACTCTATCAGGTGATCTTGTGGGAGACTAAGTCCCTCTAAGGAATACAAACCCTGCCTTATTGTGCACCCTTTAGAATCATCGTGAACGACTATCACAGTCTTCCCTCACGACATCGTGGGTCTTCTCGAACTAGGTAATCGTTAACCTACAATTCGAGCCACGACAAGAGCGCTAGTAGGCTGTGGTAGGGCTGCTACCACACCTCTCCCTCAATGTCCCTGGTTTTCGTGCGTGACCGCTCTACTCCAAATGTGAGTCTGGTCGACAAGCTATCGTCATACTGCATCCATCAATGAATCATGTTAGCAATAATAATCAATCATCATAACATCTAATCATATGTACATATGTCACATCAACAACATTCAAACCGTAACAATCCACTTGCTAACTCGATTTGGAGTCCAAGGGGTTTCATCGATGCCTCTGCATCCTCAATGTCCAGAGTCCTGCAGACTTAGGAGAACCTAGTCAATATCACTTGTCTATGTAAATACAAAAAAATAACATATCATCAAATACACAATATCTCATAATCATAATCAAAACAACCAATAGTATAATAACCCGAATCACTTGCATGCAATTGTCCTTAAAGAATAAGTTCGCTCAGTGCGCGCAAGAGCGGGATGTTACACCACTCTAACTCCCTTACCGAGTAAATCTCTCTTGCACAACCCCCTCCCCCCCACAACTTTTGGTACAATAATGGACCAAGGTTTAAGGTTTTTCTTAAATCACTTTTACAAAACAAAATTTTCTTTCATTTTTTTTTATTTCAACATTTGATACATTGGTTAAAATAAAAACAACCTATTTTTATAAAAAAACTCCTCCTTCTCTTCTTCTTTTTTTATTTTTTATTTTTCTAGAGTCACGATGCACCTTTTAGGTTTAAGCACAACTATGCACTATATTACCATGAATGCATCATGTTGACACCCAAAAACACAACATAGGGTACCTACATGCAAATTGGTTGCAATGCCTTATTATTTAATTATATTTAATAATATACTAATAGGTGGGACCCCTTGTGTGACTTGTATGACTATGACAAAGAGATGACACTTATGCTTTATGTTCTTATGAGTTGGCTAAGATGAGCTCTACATTTTATTTGCTTTTAAAGTCACTATCGAAGTAATTGATCAAATTATGTTATGGGCGATATGATTAAAAAGGGAATGATGTTGTTTTTATATAACGCACACAAGTATTACTATGTTGCATTTAGTTTGAGGAAGGACCTAAACTCCATGCTTAAGTTATATGTGTGATATGGTGATTTCATGATACAAGGATTGCGCACATTATTTGAATTTGAAATCTAAAGGTTGAGACATGGTATCCCTAGTAAGTATTTGATATATGTCACATTGGAGTTTTAAACAAGGGTTGACACATTTGTTAAGTTGGAGACTTAGGGAAATGCTGGTGTATTCGACTTGCATTAAATTGATTTGGAGTTAGTGGTTGATGTGTTGTATGTTAGATTTCTCGTACTGGCTATGGATGAATGTAGATATGACGTGCAATAAATGCATGTTTCTCTAACCCTCCTCGAGCCCACCACCCTAGCCATTTTTTATTTTCTCTTATTGATTGTTGTTGCTTCGCTTTGTTCGACCATGGAAGAGGTATACAATATTGGTTGTTTCTCCTTAGCAATTTTTACACAAGCATGGATTTCTTTTTGCTCCATCCATGAATATTTTTTTCTTCTCTTTAATTAAATCAACAATTGGCTCTTGAGTTTGCTCACTGTCTGTTCATTCCTCGACTGTTGGTTGTGGTTATTGTGATTATTATGGAGCTGTGTCTCCACGACTACGTTGTGTACAAGTTGTGTTATTATTGTTGAATTTTTATTGGGCAATAAATTATGAAGTTATTATTGTGCAATGCAATTTCTAAATGAAAATGAGCATCCTTGAAGTGAAAACCCAATTCTGGATATTTGGAAATAGAGTGTTGAATTTCAATTTTGAAACAGTAAGGGGTTTTGAATTTTAATTGACGTTGAAGATGACATTGTTTGATATATTATACTAGTATCCATGGGAGACCTTTCCATTATACCATTTTACACAAAATACACTCCCCTCATTATCCCAATTACATTTTTCACTCCATGTTTTGTTGTTACTCATTTTTAAGGAAAAGTCTATATGGAAATGAAATAAATTAAGTGGTAGTAATTGATGATTGGTATTTTGAGATATGTTTAGATACACAGTTGATTGTTTTTGTTGATTTATTGAACAATATTCGTAAATATTCCCCCCTCCATGATATCATTTTATGCTAAATACAAACCCTCCATATTCCCAATGACCCTATCAATTCCCTATTTTTGTGGAAATTAATAAATGACATTTTTATGGATGGATTGCATGCGCCATGTAGTAAATAACAAAGCCAAATTTTGATTTATTTAAGTAGAGTTTCATGTATGGGTTATTAAGAACTTTTCATGACTAGTTAAATATTGCTACAGGATGAGTTTTTTTAAGTAGGGGCAGTAATGGCCGAAATAATAGAGGCAGAGCTAATTGGCAGTGAGACTATAAAAGGCCTCAGTTTTCTATTCACTTCGATGCTAATCCAAAAGAGTTAAACCAATTATTTCAAGCCGGGTTTTTCAATTTGGTTGGCCATGATATATTGCATCCCTGTCCTGACAGACCCCCATTTCAACCTCCTCAGAATTTTCCCAGCATTCATGTTCCTCCACATGTGTCAATGTAGCCCAAAGTCCCCGCTATTGACAGTTGGAAAGAAATTGTGCACCAGCTTATCTCTAACCATCGTGGTTGGCCCACTATGTCATTTCCTCTACCACCACCAGTTAATCCTAATGTTAAAATTGCTCATGTTGTTTCACCAATATAGTCCTCGCACGCCAACAAAAGATTAAAAACTGATATCCCACAATTTTTTCAAGAAAAATGAAAAGCAGCGGCCTCCCCCTCCAGTTCATCCACAGAGTCTTCACGTCTCCACCTAAAAGATGACTTCTCGTATGTGATCAATGAAATACAACCCCAAGGGTCTAACCAACAAAGGAATACCCCAGAAAATTCAAGAGGAAACAACAATGATAAGAGTAAATATGCCTCACACTACAACAAATATGGATTTTTGTAACATCCCGCTCTGGTGCACTGAGAAAAATTATTCTTTGAGGACACTTGCTCGCAAGTGATCTAGACTTTTATGATGTTAAAACATTTATCCTTGATTATGATGCGCTATGATAGATGACATGATGTTTTACTGCTTTGACGTAGACAGGTGCTTTGACTCAGTTTTATTGAGTGTGCGGGGTTTTGGACCTTGAGGATGCAGAGGCATCGGTGGAACCCCTTGGACTCCAGATTGAGTCAGGGAGTGTGCTATTTGGGTTGATTTATTTACAATGATATTTCATTGATTTGATGATATGATGCTGACATGTTCTGACACGATTGTTGATGATGCAGGCTGACGATAGCTTGCCGACCAGACTCACATATGGAGTAAAGGGGCCACACATGACTTCCAGAGAGGTTGAGGGAGAGGTGTGGACAACAACCCTGCCATAGTCTACTAGCACTCTCACCGTGGCTCGAAATGTAGGTTAACGATTACCTAGTTCGAGAGGATCCATGATGCCGTGAGGGCAGACTGCGACAGTCGCTCACGATGATTCTAAGGGGAGCGCAATAAGGCAGGGGCATTATTCGTTAGAGCCCTTAGTCTCCCACAAGTTCACCTGGAGGAGTGCTGAGTGGCACCCTTGGAACATGTGGTACATCCTGAAGGGCACGTCGCGCAAAAGAAACGAACGAGGCGAGTGGCACCCTTGGAGCATGTAGTGTGTCCTGAAGGGCATGTCGCACTGATGATGAGGAATAAACAAACCTAGATGGCCCTAAGACATTAATGCCTTAATAAATCCTTAAAACAACTTCCCTAACCAAGTGTTGCCAGTTCAGAATCTAAGTCATAAGTCTAAAATTTCTCTAGGGTAAAAATTTAGTCTAACCTTAAGAAAAGACCCTAAGAATAAAAATAAAATTTTAAACAAAAACCCACTTCCGTAATAGTTTAGTCTTCATAAAATTCTTGGGGTAAATGAAGAGAGTAAGAATTTAATTAAACTAAGGGATTTAAAAATTTGCAAAGAAGAAATTATTTCTTAACTTATGAAAGTACAAAAGATATTAAATTAATAAAAAAAGGGGAAAGATTTAATAACGCAACTGCCATTTTGGGCTTTAATAAAAAAGGGGAAAGAAGGGAATAATAAGAATTAGGAAACTAAGTAATGGAGGAAACTTAATAAAGGAAATATGAGAACTTATGGTAAAAAGCAAGGTCAACATAGTAAGGAATCTGCAATTAAGAACCTGCTAATCTGAGCTAATTTAGTAACATATTTTTTTTGGAAAGTATTTAAAACATGTAAGAGGATCTAGGAACACCCAGGAGTAAATTTAGGAGCGACTGTAGGTGGGTGAGGGATTTGAGACAATTAATAAATTTAAAGAAAATATTTATGAGAGAAAAGAGGGGGATGGACGACACTTGTGCGATGGAGAATATTAAGAATATTTTATTGAAACTTAATTTAAAATGTGAATTAGTAAAGTTGGTAGGGCTCAAAAATCTATAAAAGAAAAGGGAGATGAGGAAGAAAGGGATCAGCTGTTAGCATAATGTTACGCTGTCGGATTAGTGACTTGACTGATTGCTTGTGAGGAGTTTGGATTTTCGCAGCTCGGATAGGAGTGGTAGCTCGGCCTTGAGAGGCGAGCTGGGAAGCTAGACATACCATCTGGATAGTGTGTGGCCCCTTTGCAGCTCGGGGGGATAAGGGGGAAGCAGAGTACCCCTAGCGATTGGCTGGGAGGTACCGGTTTAGTGTCGATGGTCGGGGAGCAAGAGCGGCACGGAGCACGCGGTCATCATTCGAGGCGGGAGTTAAGGCAACAGTATGTTATTTTTATTTGTAGAATAGAATGCAATACTAAACTATGCTTGATCTGTATGTGGATTGTAAATGGATGATTTATGTCCTAGCTGGGCTTTATTGTCTCGTGTTGGGATCCTTAAGTCTTTGCATTACTCTTCGTGGCTACGTAATCATGGATGTGACATCGTCGCTGGTAAATTATTAATGTGTTATCACAGTGGTCTCCTCTATAAAAGAAAACATTAGTGAACCATGATAGCCACATCCCTAAGAACTGAATTCCTTCTGTTGAATGGCGATTTATATTTAATGATTTTTGTATATTTCTGGTGAGGTGCTTCGCTGGTATGGAAACAATTACTTTTTTTTAATTGGGCAATTTCAGAGTTTTGAGTTTAACAATGCTTCTTTACTTTTCCTTCGAAACACGAATTGATGTCCATACTCCCTTAGAGAAAGGTAGTCTAAAGTGCATTGGCCATGGTTTCGCTGATTGATGCCGCCCCCTTGATTTGGTTAAATGATAACCTACCCATTAATGAACTGTGCACGGTCGATCTGGTGAATATTGTTTGCCCCCTCTCCTCTGTGAACTGTAATAATTGTTATCTGCCCTTCCCTGTGCTTCCACGACCAGGTACCCACTGTGCGGCCTTGCCTCTGCTCAGTCACCTGTTGTAATCAACCATATTCGTTCCTCTGCCTTTTAAATTTTTTTCAGCTGTAGACAATCCTCCACCCATTCACGTTTTTCAACAGCTGTCTAATCCATCCTCTTCAAACTGGAACAGTGTAACAGCCGTCTCATCGTTACCCCTGTTTATTATGAACACGTTGACATATCAATCTCCTCTGAGATTGCACTACGGGAAACCTACCTCTGCGTTTCTTGGGGCGACAGATCTCTGCCCCTTTTCCCTTAATTACATGCTGGCAGTGATCTGATCGCTGCACACCGACAGTGACAGGGCCGCAATCATGGTTGTTCGTTGGTGGCGTTGACTGTGTGTGAGCTGTGCCCTAGGCAGCTGTGCTGGCTGTGCATTTAAACCTTCCAATTAAGTGTATGCCCGAACTTTATCCTTATTTAGTGAAGAGTAAAAACAACAGGCTTTCCAACAGAATAGAAAAATGTTCTGTTACCTCCCCCGAATTTATTATTATTCGGTTACATTCTGTAGTTAATATTATTATTTACTGACGCGAGAATGATGGTGAGCTGTATGCAGATAGAGCTTTGTGATATTGATTTATGTAATCCTTAAATGTTCTGTCACCATTGAGGTTTATTTTAAAAAAAATCCGAGGTTATTTATTTTAATGACATAATGATAGTCAGCGGTAGTAGTTAGAGTATTTGATTTTTAATAAATTGGGAAGCTCTGTGGCAAGAAGTCGGACTGACACGATAATTGATGTCAGATTTGGCGGCCTTAGTTACAACGTTTTAAAATTATTACTGGAATTGGAAGGAGCTTTAAATTACATCTTTAAGACAGAACCGTTGATCCTTTGACACAACTGCTACCTGTCGGTTGTCCTTACATTGTAAAATGGATACCTATATTTGTCTTACATGAACCTCTCTTCTCTTGTCTAATTGGAGAAACTTTCTGTTTTATTGCCCTTTCAATTATGTTCATAATCAAGCTTTTGTTTTCCATATTATCGCCTACAGTTTACCGATGTTCTCATTAAATATTTCAAAAATATGTGCATTAGCCCAGTGGTACTCTACAAGAGTTTCAATTATTCAAGGTTGTTATAACTAAATATTCAGAGATTGTTATTAACAGACTCTTTTTAAGATTGTTACAAACAAATATTCTGAGATTGTTAATTAGAGATTATCACTTCCATTCTCATTAAATATTCCAGATTGAGATTAACGAACCTCCRAGGTCATTACAAATAACCAGTTGTAAACAATCCCCAATTATAAACAATCCCCAATTATAAACAACTACATTTTACTTAGTATGRCATATATGTTTTCAGCGTATTTATCTTAACTTGGTCAGAAATTTTATTGGTCAATTAGTCTCTCTAATCCTTTTCATTTTATGAGGCAAGTTGTTTTTATTGTAGTCTCTTTTGTAGTTGGTTGACTAACTTGAAGTGTCTTCTTATTAATTTTTCCCTTGATAATGCCATTATTACCAATGACCCACTAAGACCAATTTATATTTTACTATGTACCTTAGACATACAAGGTTGGGCTTGCTTGGGAGGTCAGCATTGACTCAGTTAATTGCCTTACTAATTTTGGTTATCATTGTCTTGTAAGGAGATTCTTTTTGCAAAGTGATGTTAATTTATTGCATTTAGGTGGTGATGTACTTATCCACTTCTTGTTGCCTTTTATATTTAGTCTTTATATATTTTATAATTATAACCTGATGTCAGGCCAAGATGTATGGTGGTCGATAATTATTGGCAAGTCCTTTTTAAAAGAGATACTATTGATATCATCGTGGGATTGTGGTGAAATGTTGTCAATTGTTAACGCGTAAAAATGCAATGTCTTTAAACTAAGTACATTTGGTCATTTAATCATTTGGAAATAGGGAATTGAAATTATTGATTTTTCCTTATCTTTAGGTTTAGATTCGACAACTCGTGAACTAATTACAGGGAATATCGGATTGGTAATTGATGCTAATTGAGTCGTGGATAATGCCTTGTTCTAATGATGGTTGGTTGTTGTTAGAGTTCTTTTGGATTGCGCTTTCCGTAGTGGTCGTGGTTTTCTTTAAGTATTATTGTACTTGGTTGTAATCATTCGATTGCTTGGTCTACTTGTGTCGGGCGGGATGTAGACACCTCCATGTTCCTCAGAACTATCGCCAGCCCTGAGACCTTAAATGGTTAAAATCGATGGTAACCTAGGCTTGAGCGTTGCTTATGTGTCTTGGAGGTCCTAACCATTGTAGGGTAGGGTGGATGGGAACTCAGTTTTGGTCGATTGATGGTTGTTTAATGCTTGCAGTACTGGTTGTGCACCTTATGTCATCTTGTTGTGTTCATCGTGGTTGCGTCTTGTTAGTCTTAGGGTGGCAACGTAGAGTCAAATGTGTTTATTTCCCTTGTACACACGTGCACACACTTTTAAGGAAAAAAAATAAAAATAAAAAAATTCACTTGTTGTAAGAGGTTGTTGTCGTGATGAATGGGAGGTTTGTTACATATGGTATCAGAGCCGGTTCGACCTGCGACTTGGGATTTGCTATGGATTTGTGTCATAATTGGATTTAATTATACTGTCGCTGATCGAGTTGATTGTGTGCATGCAGGTAATCATGGTTAGAGGATGCCGCGGAGGCAGACGACGGGGTGCTAGGGGAGGAGGCGTGACACCTCCAGTAGCATCCACGCCTGAGGGGTCTAACCCCCAGGGAGGCAAACAAGTTCTCCGACAGGAGTAGATAGCAGTTGCAAATGTTTTTGGGATGATGAGATATTTTCAGTGCATGTCCGAGGCACTAATCAGCTGATTGGATAGAGATGAGGCCAGGGCGCCGACACCCACTGAGGTTCCTCCTCACGCACCGACCGTTACTGGTAGCATTCACCGTGAACTCGAGAAGGTTAAATTTCCTGAGTACTTTGGTGCCCCAGACGACACAGCCGCCGAGGCATGGTTGGATAATATGGCGATGTGCTTCGCACTTCGCGATTATACCTCCAACTTGAAGGTCTGCATGGAGGTATTTCAACTAAAGGGGAGTGCTCTTCTATGGTTGAAGACGTTCCTACCACAACTAAACCTGGTTGTTGAAGATGTGTCATGGGAACTATTCAAGGAACGGTTCTGAGAGAGGTACCTTTCAGAGGAATTCATTGAGTGTCAACTCAATGAGTTCAACGCTTTACGACAGGGAGGTCGTACAGTGCCCGAGTATGAGGGACGTTTTATGGAGCTGCTCCGGTATGCTCCGCACCTTAACATTGAGAAGCTCAAGGTCAACAGGTTCGTGTTTGGCCTTATCGACAACCTATGTGCAAAGGTTAGGATCTTGATGCCTCAAACCTTGCACGATGCCGTCCAGAAGGCCCTCATAGTAGAGGAGGAGCTTATTAGTGGGGTTCAGACCAGGACTATAACAAGACCAACAGGGCAGGGTTCATCTGGTACACCACAACATCAGACACTAGCGAGACATACGCCGGGATATTGTGGCTTCCAGAGAGGATCTACTTTCACTACACCCCGACGACCGTCGCCTCAGCAGTGGGCACCTTATCGGGGACCACAACATAAACAACAACGTCGCCCGCAGTAGCAGCAGTTTAGGCTTGTTCAACAGAACAGACCTGGGTTCCAGGCGGGTGGGCCTTCATCTTCTACTTCGGGTACCAGGACTACTAGGCTGAAGAAGGGGTGTTGGACATGTGGGGAGCCACACTACCAGCGCGACTGTCCTGTGGAGAGGACCAGAGTGTCTGGATCAGCCGGACCCGCTACCGTGGGAGATATGGGAAAGGCCCATCAGATTCATGTGGTGGTGAATAACCGCCAGGCAGAGCACCAGTCGACTGTGCTCGAGATGACATGTATGGTCGCTAACTAGACCCTTAGTATTTTGATAGATCCAGGTGCTACTGAGAGTTTCATTTCTGGTGCAGCACTAAAAAGGATTAAGGTAAAGGAAGTCGAACATGATGAGTTTATCTTCGTAGAGATGGCTTCAAGAGCCAAACAAAAGGTTGGAGGAAAAGTTACGGGCTGTGCCCTTAACTTGGGAGAGTTTGTCACGAGGGTCAACTTGTACGTCACAACCTTAGGATCTTATGATGTCGTGATTGGTATGGATTGGTTGGAATTGCATGAGGTGATCCTCAACTGTAAGACGAAATGGTTGAGCTTGGTTGATGATGAAGGATAGAGACGTGTGATTGTAGGGAGGAACCAGGGAGTATCCCCGAGGTTCATCTCTTCCTTACAGTTACAGAAGAGTATGGGAAAGGGGTGCAAGCTTTATGTGATCCTCGCGCTAAATGAAAAGGGACTGGCGGAAGGTCTAGAACACCTTCCGGTGGTGAAGGAGTTTGTGGACATATTTCAAGAGGAGTTACCTGGGATGCCACCGGAAAGGGAACTGGAGTTTACCGTAGACCTGAAACCGGGGACCAAACCGATAGCAAGAACGCCTTATCGGATGTCGACCCCGGAGTTGCAAGAGTTGAAAATGCAACTGAAGGAGTTGCTGGACCTGGGACTGATACATTCTAGTGTGTCACATGGGGTGCACCTATTATTTTCATACGAAATAAGGATGGATCGTGGAGGCTTGGCATTGACTACCTTCAACTGAACAAGGCTACGATCAAGAATCAATATCCCTTACCAAGAATTGATGATCTGTTCAATCAAATGAAGGGTGTGACGGTGTTCTCCAAGATCGATTTGCGATCAGGGTATCACTAATTATGGATCAAGGAGGATGATGTCCTTAAGACCGCCTTTAAGATGAGATTTTGACATTACGAGTTTACTATTTTATGGTTTGGACTGACAAACGCCCCAGGGGTATTCATGAGTTTGATGAACGAGGTGTTCCGCGAGTACTTGGACAAGTTCATCCAAGTATTCATTGATAATATCTTGATCTACTCTCGGACGACAGAGGAGCATGACGAGCACTTGCACTTGGTACTATAGTGTCTACGAGAGCACAAATTGTATGGGAAGTTGTCCAAATGCTATTTTTATCAATCGAGGACTCACTACTTAGGGCATGTCATCTCCAGCGAAGGTATCGTCGTGGATCCAGCCAAGGTTGAGGATATTATGGATTGGCCTGCGCCGACGAATGTCACAGAAGTGCGTAGTTTTATGGGTTTAGCAGGATACTATCGATGGTTTGTCGAGGGATTTTCAAAGATAGCAAATCCGATCACGGAATTGTAGAAGAAAAACAAGAAGTTTGTTTGGACCGAGAAATGCGCGGAAGCATTTCGAAGGCTTAAAGAGTTGTTGACCATAGCGCTGATACTAAAGGTCCCTGACATGGAAGCAGACTTCTTGGTATGCACTGACGCATCCAAGGAAGGTTTAGGCGGAGTCTTGATGCAAGACGAACGAGTGATTTCTTACATTTTGAGGAAGCTGAGAAGGCATGAGGAGAACTACGCGATGCATGATTTGGAGTTATTAGACATCGTTTATTCCTTGAAGGTTTGGAGACACTACTTGTTTGGACGAAAATTTGAACTAAAGACTGATCATTGTGGACTACAACACATTTTTACGTAAAGCGACCTGAATGCGCAACAACGACGTTGGTCGGAATTGCTTAGCGAGTACGACTTCGAGATTATTTACATAAAGGGAACAATGAACCGAGTGGCTGATGCTTTGAGTCGGAGACCATGCATCTTTTCAATGTTGCCTCTTCAAACAAATCTACGTGAGAAGATTCTCACTTTACAGTGTGACGATGACTGGTACAAAGAAGTCAAGGATTTTATCAAACAAAACACAATGATGGTACCATGATATGAGGGATATTCATTTGATAGTGATGGTTTATTGAGGTTTAGAAGTTGGATTTATGTACGGCCAAACGACGAGTTGAGAATGTTGATCCTGAGTGAGGCTCATAGAGCAGTTTACATGGCTCACCCAGGAGTCACGAAGATGAGGGCAGACCTTAAACCCTTATTATTATGGAAGGGAATGAAGGCCGACATAGTCAACTTTGTGGCTAGATGTCTAGAGTGTCAGCAAGTAAAGGCTGAACATAGACACCGAGTAGGATTACTTCAACCACATGCCATTCCAGAATCGAAATGGGAAGTTATTTCGATGGATTTTATTGTTGAATTGCCACCGACGGCAAGGAGACACGACTCGATTTTTGTAGTCGTAGACACTCTGATGAAGGGTGCTCACTTTATTCCTGTGCGTACGACGTATCAGGCACCTGACATAGCAATATTTTTCATCAGTGATATTGTGAGGCTACATGGCGTGCCTAAAAAGATTATATCCGATCGAGGATCGGTGTTTACTGGACGATTTTGGATGAGTTTCCAAGAGGCCTTGGGAACCCAACTTAATTTTAGTACTGCGTATCACCCAGATACTGACGGACAGACCGAACGAATGAACCAAACCTTGGAAGACATGTTGCGCATGTACGCAATGGACTAAAAACAACGTTGGGAGGAATTCTTGCCTCTAGTAGAGTTCGCTTACAACAACAGTTACCAGAGCACCATTAAGATGGCGCCTTTTGAGTTTCTTTATGGGCGACCGTGTTGGACGCCCTTGATTTGGGATCATCTTCAGAATAGGGTCCTGGTGGGACAAAAAGCGATCCAAGAAATGGAAGAGAAAATGCAAACCATAAGACAAAGGATTAAAGAAGCGCAGGATTGATAGAAGATTTATGCCGATGCGCACCGAGTCTACCATAGTTACGAGGTCGACGATCGAGTCTTGTGGTTTGAACCACATAAGAGTTCGATCAAGTTTGGAAAGGGAGCTAAACTCTCTCCTAGGTTCGTGGAACCTTTCGAGATTGTGGAGAGAAAGGGGCCCGTGGCCTATCGATTAACCTTGCCTGATTCTTTGAGGTGTATGCACGATGTATTTCATGTATCTGTTTTGAGACATTATATTAGTGATCCTACACATGTGATTGACATGAGTTCCTTGCAGGTATCAGACGAGGGAGCGCTCACGGCTGAGCTGGTCCACATCTTAGATCATCGTGTTCGACAGTTACGACGTCGAACGGTAGATCAGGTCAAGGTCCAGTGGGACAGTTATAGTCCGCACTCGACGACCTGGGAGGACGCATATTATATGTGCCAACAGTTCCCATTTTTGTTTGATAGATAGACTTATGATACTATGGTACTTTTATTTCGGCATTTATACTGAGAAAATTCGGGATGAAGTTTAGACCAAGAGGGGGTGTATGTAAAATCCCGCTCTGGTGCACTGAGAAAACTTATTCTTTGAGGACACTTGCTCGCAAGTGATCTGGACTTTTATGATGTTAAAACATTTATCCTTGATTATAATGCGTTATGATAGATGACATGATTTTTTACTTCTTTGATGTAGATAGGTGCTTTGACTTAGTTTTATTGAGTGTGAGGGCTTTTGGACCTTGAGTATGCAGAGGCATCGGTGGAACCCCTTGGAATCTGGATTGAGTCAGGGAGTGTGCTATTTGGGTTGATTTATTTACAGTGATATTTCATTGATTTGATGATATGATGTTGACATGTTCTGACACGATTGTTGATGATGCAGGCTGACGATAGCTTGCCGACCAGACTCACATATGGAGTAAAGGGGCCACACACAATTTCCAGAGAGGTTGAGGGAGAGG
>ML783240.1:48701-136621 GCA_009831015.1 Picea engelmannii | reverse complement strand
AGGCTGACGATAGCTTGCCGACCAGACTCACATATGGAGTAAAGGGGCCACACACAATTTCCAGAGAGGTTGAGGGAGAGGTGTGGACAACAACCCTGCCACATCCTACTAGCACTCCCGCCGTGGCTCGAACTGTAGGTTAATCATTACCTAGTTCGAGAGGATCCACGATGCCATGAGGGTAGACTGTGAAAATCACTCACGATGATTCTAAGGGGCACGCAATAAGGTGGGGACCTTATTCCTTAGAGCCCTTAGTCTCCCAAAAGTTCACTTGGTGGAGTGTTGACTCCAGGGGTTATAGATTTCTACCAATCAGTCAAGTCAACGAGTGGCACCCTTGGAGCACGTGATGCATCCTGAAGGGCACGTCATGCAAAAGAAACAAAAGAAGTGAGTGGCACCCTTGGAGCACATGGTGCATCCATAAGGGCACGTCGCACAAAAGAAACGAACGAGGCGAGTGGCACCCTTGGAGAACGTAGTGCATCCTGAAGGGCACGTCACACTTATGATGGGGAAGAAACAAACCTAGATGGCCCTAAGACATTAACACCTTAAGAAATCCTTAAAACAACTTCCCTAACCAAGTGTCACCAGTTCAGAATCTAAGTCATAAGTCTAAAATTTCTCTAGGGTAAAAATTTAGTCTAACCTTAAGAAAAGACCCTAAGAATAAAAATAAAATTTTAAACAAAAACCCACTTCCGTAATAGTTTAGTCTTCATAAAATTCTTGGGGTAAATGAAGAGAGTAAGAATTTAATTAAACTAAGGGATTTAAAAATTTGCAAAGAAGAAATTATTTCTTAACTTATGAAAGTACAAAAGATATTAAATTAATAAAAAAGGGGAAAGATTTAATAACACAACTGCCATTTTGGGATTTAATAATAAAGGGGAAAGAAAGGAATAATAAGAATTAGGAAAATAAGTAATGGAGGAAACTTAATAAAGGAAAGATGGGAACTTATGGTAAAAAGCAAGGTCAACATAGTAAGGAATCTGCAATTAAGAACCTGCTAATCTGAGCTAATTTAGTAACATCTTTTTTTTGGAAAGTATTTAAAACATGTAAGAGGATATAGGAACACCTAGGAGTAAATTTAGGAGCGACTCTAGGTGGGTGAGGGATTTGAGACAATTAATAAATTTAAAGAAAATATTTATGGGAGAAAAAATGGGGATGGAGGACACTTGTGCGATGGAGAATATTAAGAATATTTTATTGAAACTTAATTTAAAATGTGAATTAGTAAAGTTGGTGGGGCTCAAAACTCTATAAAAGAAAAGGGAGATGAGGAAGAAAGGGATTGGCTATTAGCATAAAGTTACGCTGCCGGATTAGTGACTTGATTGATTTCTTGTGAGGAGTTGGGATTTTCTCAGCTCGGATAGGAGTGGTAGCTCGGCCTTGCGAGGCGAGTTGGGAAGCTAGACATACCATATGGATAGTGTGTGGCCCGTTTGCGGCTTGGGGGGATAAGGGGGAAGCAGAGTACCCCTAGCGATTGGCTGGGAGGTACCGGTGTAGTGTCGACGGTTGATGAGAGGGAGCGGCACGGAGCACGCGGTCATCATTCGAGGCGGGAGTTAAGCCAACGGTATGTTATTTTTATTTGTAGAATAGAATGAAATAGTAAACTATGCTTGATATGTATGTGGATTGTAAATGGATGATTTTTGTCCTGAGCCCTCGCCCACTCGACAATTGCCTAAATTTATGGGGTCAGCTTCCTGGCTGGGTTTTACTGTCTCGTGTTGGGATCCTTAAGTCTTTGCGTTACTCTTCGTGGCTACGTAATCATGGATGTGACATCTTCGCTGGTAAATTATTAATGTGTTATCACAGCGGTCTCCTCTATAAAATCAAACATTAGTGAACCATGATAGCCACAACCCTAAGCACTGAATTCCTTCTGTTAAATGGAGATTTATATTTAATGATTTTTGTATATTTCTGGCGAGGTGCTTCACTGGTATGGCAACGATTAGTTTTTTTTTAATTGGGAAATTTAAGAGTTTTGAGTTCAACAACACTTCTTTACTTTTCCTTCGAACCACGAATTGATGTCCATACTCCCTTTGCAAAAGGTATTCTAAAATGCATTGGCCATGGTTTTGCTGATTGATGCCGCCCCCTTGATTTGGTTAAATGATAACCTACCCATCAGTGAACTGTGCACGGTCGATCTGGTGAATATTGTTCGCCCCCTGTCCTCTGTGAACTATAGTAATTGATGTTTTCCCTTCTCTTACCTTCCACGACCAGGTACCCACTGTGCAGCCTTGCCTCTGCTCAGTCACCTATTGTAATCAACCACAGTCGTTCCTCTACCTTTCACATTTTTTCAGCTGTAGACAATACTCCACCCATTCGCGTTTTTCAACAGCTGTGTAATCCATCCTCTTCAAACTTGAACGGTGTAACGACCGTCTCATCATTACCCCTATTTATTATGAACACGTTGACATATCAATCTCCTCTGCGATTGCACTACGGGAAACCTACCTCTGCGTTTCTTGGGGCGATAGATCTCTGCCCCTTTTCCCTTAATTACATGATGGGAGTGATCTTATTGCTGCACACAGACGGTGACAGGGCCGTAATCATGACTGTTCGTGGGTGGCGTTGACTGTGTGTGAGACATTCCCTAGGAAGCTGTGCTGGCTGTGTGTTCAAACCTTCCAATTAAGTGTATTCCCAGACTTTATCCTTAGTTAGTGAAGAGTAAAAACAACAGACTTTCCAATAGAATAGAAAACGTTCTGTCACCTCCCTAGAATTTATGATTATTCGGTTACATTCTGTAGTTAATATTATTATTTACTGACGCGAGAATGATGGTGAGATGTATGCAGATAGAGCTTTGTGATATTGATTCATGTAATCCTTAAATGTTCTGTCACCATTGAGGTTTATTTTAAAAAAAAATACGAGGCTATTTATTTTAGTGACAGAATGATAGTGAGCAGTAGTAGTTAGAGTATTTGATTTTTAATAAATTGGGAAGCTCTATGGAAAGAAGTCAGACTGACACGATAATTTATGTCAGATTAGGCGGCCTTAGTTACAACGTTTTTAAATTATTACTGGAATTGGAAGGAGCTTTAAATTACGTCTCTAGGCCACAACCGTTGATCCTCTGACACAAATGCTACCTTTCGGTTGTACTTACATTGTAAAATGGATACCTATATTTGTCTCACATGAACCTCTCTTCTCTTGTCTAATTGGAGAAACTTTCTGTTTTATTTCCCTTTCAATTATGTTCATAACTAGGCTTTTTTTGTCCATATTATCGCCTACAGTTTACCGATGTTCTCATTAAATATTTCAAAAATATGTGCATTAGCCCAATGGTACTCTACAAGAGTTTCACTTATTCAAGGTTGTTATAACTAAATATTCAAAGATTGTTATTAACAGACTCTTTTTAAGATTGTTACAAACAAATATCCTGAGATTGTTAATCAGAGATTATCAATTCCATTCTCATTAAATATTCCAGATTGAGATTAATGAACCTCAGAGGTCATTACAAATAACCAGTTGTAAACAATCCCCAATTATAAACAACTACATTTTACTTAGTATGGCATATATGTTTTCAACGTATTTATCTTAACTTGGTCAGAAATTTTATTGTTCAATTAGTCTCTCTAATCCTTTTCATTTTACGAGGCAAGTTGTTTTTATTGTAGTCTCTTTTGTAGTTGGTTGACTAACTTGAAGTGTCTTCTTATTAATTTTTCCCTTGATAATGCCATTATTACCAATGACCCACTAAGACCAATTTAGATTTTACTATGTACCTTAGACATGCAAGGTTGGGCTTGCTTGGGAGGTCAGCATTGACTCAATTAATTGCCTTACTAATTTTGGTTATCATTGTCTTGTAAGGAGATTCTTTTTGCAAAGTGATGTTAATTTATTGCATTTAGGTGGTGATGCACTTATCCACTTCTTGTTTCCTTTTATATTTAGTCTTTATATATTTTATAATTATAACCTGATGTCAGGCCAAGATGTATGGTGGTCGATAATTATTGGCAAGTCCTTTTTAAAAGAGATACTGTTGATATCATCATGGGATTGTGGTGAAATGTTGCCAGTTGTTAACGTGTAAAAATGCATTGTCTTTAAACTAAGTACATTTGGTCATTTGATCATTTGGAAATAGGGAATTGAAATTATTGATTTTTCTTTATCTTTAGGTTTAGATTTGGCAACTCGTGAACTAATTACAGGGAATATCGGATTGGTAAATGATGCTAATTGAGTCATGGATAATGACTTGTTCTAATGATGGTTGGTTGTTGTCAGAGTTCTTTTGGATTGCGCTTTCCGTAGTGGTCGTGGTTTTCTTTAAGTATTATTGTACTTGGTTGTAATCATTTGATTGCTTGGTCTGCTTGTGTCGAGCAGGATGTAGACACCTCCATGTTTCTCAGAACAGTCGCCAGCCCTGAGACCTTAAATGGTTAAAATCGATGGTAACCTAGGCTTGAGCGTTGCTTATGTGTCTTGGAGGTCCTAACCATTGCAGGGTAGAATGGATGGGAAGTCATTTTTGGTCGATTGATGGTTTTTTAATGCTTGCAGTACTGGTTGTGCGCCTTATGTCATCTTGTAGTGTTCATCGTGGTTGCATCTTGTTAGTCGCTAGGTGGCGACGTAGAGTTGAATGTGTTTGTTTCCCTTGTACACACGCGCACACACTTTTAAGGAAAAATAAATAAATAAATAAAAAATAAAAAAATAAAAAATTCACTTATTGTAAGAGGTTGTCATCGTGACGAACGGGAGGTTTGTTACATATGGTATCAGAGCTGGTTCGACCCGTGACTTGGGATTCGCTACGGCTTCATGTCATAATTTTATTTAATTATACTATTGCTAATCAAGTTGATTGTGTGCGTGCAGGTAATCATGGTTAGAGGACGTTGCGGAGGCAGACGACGGGGTGCTAGGGGAGGAGGCGCGACACCTCCAGTAGCATCCACGCCTAAGGGGTCTAACCCCTAGGGAGGCGAGAAAGTTCTCAGACAGGAGCATATAGCAGTTGGTGATGTTGTTGGGATGATGAGATATTTTCAGTGCATGTTTGAGGCACTGATCAGCCGATTGGAAAGAGACGAGGTTAGGGTGCCGACACTCGCTGAGGTTCCACCACACGCACTGGACGTTACTGGTAGCATTCACCGTGAACTCGAGAAAATTAAATTTCCCGAGTTCGTTGGTGCCCCGGATGGCGTAGCCACCGAGGCATGGTTGGAGAATATGGCGATGTGCTTTACACTTCACGATTATACCTCCAACATGAAGGTTCGCATCGCGGTCTTTCAACTAAAGGGGAGCGCTCTTCTATGGTGGAAGACACTCCTGCCATAGCTAAACCTGGCTGTTGAAGACGTGTCATGGGAACTGTTCGAGGAACAGTTCTGAGAGAGGTACCTTTCAGAGGAATTCATTGAGCGTCATCTCAATGAGTTCAACGCTTTATGACAGGGAGGTCGTACGGTGCCTAAGTACGAGGCACGTTTTATGGAGCTGTTCCAGTATGCTCCGCACCTTAACACTGAGAAGCTCAAGGTCAACAGGTTCGTGTTTGGCCTTAACGGCAGCCTGCATGCAAAGGTTAGGATCTTGATGCCTAAAAAATTGCACGATGTCGTCCAGAAGGCCCTCATAGAAGAGGAGGAGCTTATCAGTGGGGGTCAGACCAGGACTCCAACAAGACCAGCAGGGCAGGGTTTGTCTGGTACACCGCAGCATCAGACACCAGCGAGACATACACCGGGATATCGTGGCTTCGAGAGAGGATCCACTTTCTCTACACCCCGACGACCGCTGCCTCAGCAACAAGCACCTTATCGAGGACCACTGAATCAACAACAACGTCGCCCGTAGCAACAACAGTTTAGGCTTGTTCAGTAGAACAGACATGGGTTCCAAGCTGGTGGGCCGTCATCTTCTACTTCAGGTACCAGGACTACTGGGATAAAGAAGGGGTGTTGGACGTGTGGGGAGCCACACTACCAGTGTGACTGTCCTGTGGAGAGGACCAGAGTGTCTGGATTAGCCGGACCTGCTACCGTGGGAGATTATGGCAAGGCCCATCGGATTCATGCGGCGATGAATAACCGCCAGGCAGAGCACTAGTCGACTGTGCTCGAGACGACATGTATGGTCGCTAACCAGACCCTTAGTATTTTGATAGACCCAGGTGCTATTGAGAGTTTCATTTCTGGTGCAGTGCTAAAAAGGATTAAGGTAAAGGCAGTCGAACAGGATGATTTTAGCTTCATAGAGATGGCTTCAGGAGCCAAACAGAAGGTTGGAGGAAAAGTTACGGGCTGTGCCCTTAACTTGGGAGACTTTGTCATGAGGTTCAACTTGTATGTTACAACCTTAGGATCTTATGACGTCATGATTGCTATGGATTGGTTGGAATCGCATGAGGCGATCCTCAACTGTAAGACTAAATGGTTGCTTTTGGTTGATGATGAAGGATAGAGACGTGTGATTGTAGGGCGGAACCAGGGAGTATCCCTGAGGTTCGCCTCTTCCTTACAGTTACGAAAGAGTATGTGCAAGGGGTGCAAGATTTATGAGATCCTCGTGCTAAATGAAAAGGGAGTAGCGAAAGCTCTAGAACACCTTCCGGTGGTGAAGGAGTTTGTGGACATATTTCCAGAAGAGTTACCTGGGATGCTGCTGGAAAGGGAATTGGAGTTTACCATAGACCTGAAACTGGGGACCGAATCGATAGCAAGAATGCCTTATCGGATGTCGACCCCAGAGTTGCAAGAGTTGAAAATGAAACTGAAGGAGTTGCTGGACCTGGGACTGATACGTCCTAGTGTGTCACCATGGGGTGCACTTTTTATTTTCATACAAAAGAAGGATGGATCGTGGAGGCTTTTCAATTACTACCATCAATTGAACAAGGATACGATCAAGAATCAATATCCCTTACCAAGAATTGATGATCTGTTCGATCAAATGAATGGTGCGACGATGTTCTGCAAGATCGATTTGTGATCAGGGTATCACCAGTTACGGATCAAGGAGGATGACGTCCCTAAGACCGCCTTTAAGACAAGATTTGGACATTACGAGTTTACTGTTTTACTATTTGGACTGACAAACGCCCYAGGGGTATTCATGAGTTTGATGAACGGGGTGTTCCGTGAGCACTTGGACAAGTTCGTCCAAGTATTCATTGACGATATCTTGATCTACTCTCGGACGATGGAGGAGCATGACGAGCACTTTCACTTGGTACTACAGTGTCTACGAGAGCACAAATTGTATGGGAAGTTGTCCAAATGCTCTTTTTATCAATCGAGGATTCATACTTAGGGCATGTCATCTCCAAAAAAGGTATCACCGTCGATCCAACCAAGGTTGAGGCTATTATGGAATGGCCTGCGCCGACGAATGTCACAGAAGTGCGTAGTTTTATGGGTTTAGCAGGATACTATCGACGGTTTGTCGAGGGATTTTCGAAGATAGAAAATCCGATCACAGAATTGTAGAAGAAAAACAAGAAGTTTGTTTGGACCGAGAAATGCGTGGAATCATTTCAAAGGCTTAAAGAGTTGTTGACCACAACACCGATACTAAAGGTCCCTGACATGGATGCAGAATTCTTGGTATGCACTGTTGCATCCAAGGAAGGTTTAGGCCGAGTCTTGATGCAAGATGGACGAGTGATTGCTTACATTTCGAGGAAGCTGAGAAGGCATGAGGAGAACTACGCGATGCACGATTTGGAGTTATTAGCCATCGTTTATGCCTTGAAGGTTTGGAGACACTACCTGGTTGGATGAAAATTTGAACTAAAGACTGATCATTGTGGATTACAACACATTTTTACGCAAAGCAACCTGAACGCGCGACAATGGTGTTGGTCGGAATTGCTTAGTGAGTACGACTTCGAGATTATTTTCATAAAGGGAACAATGAACTGAGTGGCTGATGCTTTTTGTCGGAGACCACACATATTTTCAGTGTTGCATCTTCAAACGAATCTACGTGAGAATATTCTCGCTTTACAACATGACGATGACTGGTACAAAGAAGTCGAGGATTTTATCAGACAAAACACAATGATGGTACCACGATATGAGGGATATTCATTTGATAGCGATGGTTTATTGAGGTTTAGAATTCAGATTTACGTACCTCCAAATGACGAGTTGAGGATGTTGATCCTGAACGAGGCTCATAGAGCAGTTTACATGGTTCACCCAGGAGTCACGAAGATGAGGGCAGACCTTAAACCCTTATTCTTATGGAAGGGAATGAAGGCCGACATAGTCAACTTTGTGGCTAGATGTCTAGAGTGTCAGCAGGTTAAGGCTGAACATAGACACCCAACAGGATTACTTCAACCACATGCCATTCCGGAATCGAAATGGGAAGTTATTTCGATGGATTTTATTGTTGGATTGCCACTGACGGCAAGGAGACATGACTCGATTTTTGTAGTCGTAGAAAATATGATGAAGAGTGCTCACTTTATTCCTGTGTGTACGATGTATTAGGAACCTAACATAGCGAGAGTTTTCATCATTGAGATTGTGAGGCTACATGGCGTGCCTAAAAAGATTATATCCGATCGAGGATCGGTGTTTACTGGACGATTTTGGACGAGTTTCCAAGAGGCCTTGGGAACCCAACTTAATTTTAGTACTGCGTATCACCCAGAGACTGACGGACAGACCGAATGAATGAACCAAACCTTGGAAGACATGTTGCGCATGTATGTGATGGACCAACAAAAGCGTTGGGAGGAATTCCTTCCTCTAGTAGAGTTTCCTTACAACAAATGTTACTAGAGCACCATTAAGATGGCGCCTTTTGAGTTTCTTTATGGGCGACCATGTCGGATGCCCTTGAGTTGGGATCGGCTTGAGGATAGGGTCCTGGTGGGACTAGAAGCGATCCAATAAATGGAAGAGAAAATGCAAACCATAAGACAAAGGACTAAAGAAGCGCAGGATCGACAGAAGAGTTATGCCGATGCACACCGAGTCGACTGTAGTTACGAGGTCGGCGATCAAGTCTTCTTGTGGGTTAAACCGCATAAGAGTTTGATCAAGTTTGGAAAGGGAGCTAAACTCTCTCCTAGGTTCATGGGACCTTTCGATATTGTGGAGAGAAAGGGGCCCATGGCCTATCGACTAGCCTTGCCTGATTCTTTGAGGCATATGCACGATGTATTTCATGTATCTGTTTTGAGACATTATATTAGTGATCCTACACATGTGATTGGCATGAGTTCCTTCTAGGTATCGGATGAGGGAGCGCTCACGGATGAGCTGGTCTGCATCTTAGATCATCACGTTCGACAGTTACGACGTCGAATGGTAGATCAGGTCAAGGTCCAGTGGGAGAGTTATACTCCGCACTCGACAACCTGGGAGGACGCATATGATATGCGCCAACAATTCCCATTTTTGTTTGATAGATAGACTTATGATACCGTGGTAATTTTATTTCTACATTTATACTGAGAAACTTCGAGACAAAGTTTAGACCAACAGGGGGTGTATGTAACATCCCGCTCTGGCACACTCAGAAAACTTATTCTTTGAGGACACTTGCTCGCAAGTGATCTGGACTTTTATGATGTTAAAACATTTATCCTTGATTATGATGCGTTATGATAGATGACATGATGTTTTACTGCTTTGACGTAGACATGTGCTTTGAAACAGTGTTATTGAGTGTGCGGGGTTTTGGACCTTGAGGATGCAGAGGCATCGGTGGAACCCCTTGGACTCCGGATTGAGTCAGGGAGTGTGCTATTTGGGTTGATTTATTTACAGTGATATTTCATTGATTTGATGATATGATGTTGACATGTTCTGACATGATTGTTGATGATGAAGGCTGAAGATAACTTTCCGACCAAACTCACATATGGAGTAAAGGGGCCACGCACAATTTCCAGAGAGGTTGAGGGAGAGGTGTGGACAATAGCCCTGCCACAGCCTACTAGCACTCCCGCCGTGGCTCGAACTGTAGGTTAACGATTACCTAGTTCGAGAGGATCCATGATGCCATGAGGGAAGACTGCGATAGAAGCTCACGATGATTCTAAGGGGCGTGCAATAAGGTGGGGGCCTTATTCCTTAGAGCCCTTAGTCTCTCACAAGTTCACCTGGCGAAGTGTTGACTCTAGGGGTTATAGATGTCTACCAATCAGTCAAGTTAGCGAGTGGCACCCTTGGAGCACGTGGTGCATCCTGAAGGGCACATCGCGCAAAAGAAACACAAGAAGTGAGTGGCACCCTTGGAGCACGTGGTGCATCCTAAAGGGCACGTCGCGCAAAAGAAACGAACGAGGCGAGTGGCACCCTTGGAGAACGTAGTGTGTCCTGAAGGGCACGTCGCACTGATGATGAGGAAGAAACAAACCTAGACGGCCCTAAGACATTAACGCCTTAAGAAATCCTTAAAACAACTTCCCTAACCAAGTGTCTCCAGTTCAGAATCTAAGTCATAAGTCTAAAATTTCTCTAGGGTAAAAATTTAGTCTAACCTTAAGAAAATAACCTAAGAATAAAAATAAAATTTAAAAAAAAAACCTACTTCTGTAATAGTTTAGTCTTCATAAAATTCTTGGGGTAAATGAAGAGAGCAATAATTTAATTAAACTAAGGGATTTAAAAATTTGCAAAGAAGAAATTATTTCTTAACTTATGAAAGTACAAAAGATATTAAATTAATAAAAAAGGGGAAAGATTTAATAACGCAACTGCCATTTTGGGATTTAATAAAAAAGGGGAAAGAAGGGAATAATAAGAATTATAAAACTAAGTAATGGAGGAAACTTAATAAAGGAAAGATGGGAACTTATGGTAAAAAGCAAGGTCAACATAGTAAGGAATCCGCAATTAAGAACCTGTTAATCTGAGCTAATTGAGTAACATCTTTTTTTTGGAAAGTATTTAAAACATGTAAGAGGATCTAGGAACACCTAGGAGTAAATTTAGGAGTGACTCTAGGTGGGTGAGGGATTTGAGACAATTAATAAATTTAAAGAAAATATTTATGGGAGAAAAGAGGGGGATGGACGACACTTGTGCGATGGAGAATATTAAGAGTATTTTATTGACACTTAATTTAAAATGTGAATTAGTAAAGTTGGTGGGGCTTAAAACTCTATAAAAGAAAAGGGAGATGAGGAAGAAACAGATCAGATGTTAGCGTAACGTTACGCTACCGGATTAGTGACTTGACTGATTGCTTGTGAGGAGTTGGGATTTTCTCAGCTCGGATAGGAGTGGTAGCTCGGCCTTGTGAGGCGAGTTGGGAAGCTAGACATACCATATAGATAGTGTGTGGCCCCTTTGCGGCTCGGGGGGATAAGGGGGAAGCAGAGTACCCCTAGATATTGGCTGGGAGGTACTGGTGTAGTGTCGACGGTCGACGAGTAGGAGCGGCACGGAGTACGCGGTCATCATTCGAGGCGGGAGTTAAGGCAACGATATGTTATTTTTATTTGAAGAATAGAATGCAATAGTAAAATATGCTTGATCTGTATGTGGGTTGTAAATGGATGATTTGTTTCCTGATCCCCTACCCACTCGACAATTGCCTAAAGTTATGGGGTCAAATTCCTGGTTGGGTTTTACTGTCTCGTGTTGGGATCCTTAAGTCTTTGCATTACTCTTCGTTTCTACATAATCATGGATGTGACATCTTCGCTGGTAAATTATTAATGTGTTATCACAACGGTCTCCTCTATAAAAGAAAACATTAGTGAACCATGATAGCCACAACCCTAAGCACTGAATTCCTTCTGTTGAATGGCGATTTATATTTAATGATTTTTGTATATTTCTGGCGAGGTGCTTCGCTGGTATGGCAACCATTACTTTTTTTTAATTGGGCAATTTCAGAGTTTTGAGTTCAACAACTCTTCTTTACTTGTCCTTCGAACCATGAATTGATGTCCATACTCCCTTAGCGAAAGGTAGTCTAAAGTGCATTGGCCATGGTTTCGCTGATTGATGCCGCGCCCTTGATTTGGTTAAATGATAACCTACCCATTAGTGAACTGTGCACAATCGATCTAGTGAATATTGTCCGCCCCCTCTCCTCTGCGAAATGTAATAATTGTTGTTTGCCCTTCCCTGCCCTTCCATGACCAGGTACCCACTGTGCGGCCTTGCCTCTACTCAGTCACCTGTTGTAATCAACCACAGTCGTTCCTCTTCCTTTCACGTTTTTTTCAGCTGTAGACAATCCTCCACCCATTCACGTTTTTCAACAGCTGTCTAATCCATCCTCTTGAAACTGGAATAGTGTAACAATCATCTCATCATTACCCCCATTTATTATGAACACGTTGACATATCAATCTCCTCTGCGATTGCACTACGGGAAACCTACCTCTGCGTTTCTTGGGGTGACAGATCTCTACCCCTTTTCCCTTAATTACATGCTGGCAATGATCTGATCGCTGCACACAGACGGTGATAGGGCCGCAATCATGGTTGTTCGTGGGTGGCGTTGACTGTGTGTGAGTCATGCCCTAGGAAGCTGTGCTGGCTGTGCGTTTAAACCTTCCAATTAAGTGTATGCCCAGACTTTATCCTTAGTTAGTGAAGAGTAAAAACAACAGACTTTCCAACAGAATAGAAAAATGTTCTGTTACCTCCCCGGAATTTATGATTATTCGGTTATATTCTGTAGTTAATATTATTATTTACTGACGCGAGAATGATGGTGAACTGTATGCAGATAGAGCTTTGTGATATTGATTTATGTAATCCTTAAATGTTCTGTCACCATTGAGGTTTATTTAAAAAAAAATCCGAGGCTATTTATTTTAATGATAGAATGATAGTGAGCGGTAGTAGTTAGAGTATTTGATTTTTAATAAATTGGGAAGCTCTATGGCAAGAAGTCGGACTGATGCGATAATTGATGTCAGATTTGGTAGCCTTAGTTACAATGTTTTAAAATTATTACTGGAATTGGAAGGAGCTTTAAATTACGTCTTTAAGCCACAACCGTTGATCCTCTGACACAACTGCTACCTATCGGTTTTCCTTACATTGTAAAATGGATACCTATATTTGTCTCACATGAACCTCTCTTCTGTTGTCTAATTGGAGAAACTTTCTGTTTTATTGCCCTTTCAATTTTGTTCATAACCAGGCTTTTGTTGTCCATATTATCGCCTACAGTTTACCGATGTTCTCATTAAATATTTCAAAAATATGTGCATTAGCCCAGTGGTACTCTACACGGGTTTCGCTTATTCAAGGTTGTTATAACTAAATATTCAGAGATTGTTATTAACAGACTCTTTTTAAGATTGTTACAAACAAATATTCTGAGATTGTTAATTAGAGATTAACACTTCCATTCTCATTAAATATTCTAGATTGAGATTAATGAACCTCTGAGGTCATTACAAATAACCAGTTGTAAACAATCCCCAATTATAAACAACTACATTTTACTTAGTATGGCATATATGTTTTCAACATATTTATCTTAACTTGGTCAGAAATTTTATTGTTCAATAAGCCTCTCTAATCCTTTTCATTTTATGAGGCAAGCTGTTTTTATTGTAGTGTCTTTTGTAGTTGGTTGACTAACTTGAAGTGTCTTCTTATTAATTTTTCCCTTGATAATGCCATTATTACCAATGACCCACTAAGACCAATTTAGATTTTACTATGTACCTTAGACATGCAAGGTTGGGCTTGCTTGGGAGGTCAGCATTGACTTAGTTAATTGCCTTACTGATTTTGGTTATCATTGTCTTGTAAGGAGATTATTTTTTCAAAGTGATGTTAATTTATTGCATTTAGGTGGTGATGTACTTATCCACTTCTTGTTTCCTTTTATATTTAGTCTTTATATCTTTTATAATTATAACCTGATGTCAGACCAAGATGTATGGTGGTCGATAATTATTGGCAAGTCCTTTTTAAAAGAGATACTGTTGATATCATCGTGGGATTGTGGTGAAATGTTGTCAATTGTTAACATGTAAAAATGCAATGTCTTTAAACTAAGTACATTTGGTCATTTAATCATTTGGAAATAGGGAATTGAAATTATTGATTTTTCTTTATCTTTAGGTTTATATTCGGAAACTCGTGAACTAATTACAGGGAATATCGGATTGGTAATTGATGCTAATTGAGTCGTGGATAATGACTTGTTCTAATGATGGTTGGTTGTTGGCAGAGTTCTTTTGGATTGCGCTTTCCGTAGTGGTCATGGTTTTCTTTAAGTATTATTGTACTTGGTTGTAATCATTCAATTGCTTGGTCTGCTTGTGTCGGGCGGGATGTAGACACCCCCATGTTCCTCAGAACAGTCGCCGGCCCTGAGACCTTAAATGGTTAAAATCGATGGTAACCTGGGCTAGAGCGTTGCTTATGTGTCTTGGAGGTCCTAACCATTGTAGGGTAGGATGGATGGGAAGTCAGTTTTGGTTGATTGATGGTTGTTTAATGCTTGCAGTACTGGTTGTGTGCCTTATGTAATCTTGTTGTGTTCATTGTGGTTGCGTCTTGTTAGTTGTCGGGTGGTGACGTAGAGTCGAATGTGTTTGTTTCCCTTGTACACGCGCGCACACACTTTTAAGGAAAAAAATAATAATAATAAAAAAATTCACTTGTTGTAAGAGGTTGTCGTCGTGATGAACGAGAGGTTTGTTACATATGGTATCAGAGCCGGTTCGACCCGCGACTTGGGATTTGCTATGGATTTGTGTCATAATTGGATTTAATTATACTATCGCTGATCGAGTTGATTGTGTGCATGCAGGTAATCATGGTTAGAGGATGCTGCAGAGGCAGACGACGAGGTGCTAGGGGAGGAAGCATGACGCCTCCAATAGAATCCACGCCTGAGGGGTCTAACCCCCAGGGAGGTGAACAAGTTCTCGGACAGGAGAAGATAATAGTTGGGGATGTTGTTGGGATGATGAGATCTTTTCAGCACATGTCCGAGGCACTGATCAGCTGATTGGACAGAGACGAGGCCACGGCGCTGGAACCCGCTGAGGTTCCGCCATGCGCACAGACCGTTACTAGTAGCATTCCCCGTGAACTCGAGAAGGTTAAATTTCTAGAGTTCTTTGGTGCCCCGGACGGTGTAGCCACCGAGGCATGGTTGGAGAATATGGTGATGTGCTTCGCATTTCGCGATTATACCTCCAACATGAAGGTTCACATGGCGGTATTTCAACTAAAGTGGAGCGCTCTTCTATGGTGGAAGATGCTCCTGCCACAGCTAAACCTAGCCATTGAAGACATGTCATGGGAAATATTTGAGGAACGGTTCTGAGAGAGGTACCTTTCAGAGGAATTCATTGAGCGACAGCTCAATGAGTTCAATGCTTTACGACAGGGAGGTCGTACGGTGCCCGAGTATGAGGCACGTTTTATGGAGCTGCTCTGGTATGCTCCGCACCTTAACATTGAGAAGTTCAAGGTCAACAGGTTCATGTTTGGCCTTAATGGCAGCTTGCATGCAAAGGTTAGGATCTTGATGCCTCAAAACTTGCACGATGCCATCCAGAAGGCCCTCATAGCAGAGGAGGAGCTTATCAGTGGGGGCCAGACCAGGACTCCAGCAAGACTAGCAGGGCAGGGTTCGTCTGGTACACTGCAGCATCAGACACTAGCGAGACATACGCCGGGATATCGTGGCTTCTAGAGAGGATCAAGTTTCACTACACCCCGATGACTGCTGCCTCAATAGCCGACACCTTATCGGGGACCACAACATCAGAAGCAGCTTCACCTGCAATAGCAGCAGTTTATTCCTATTCAGCAGAACAGACCTGGGTTCCAGGCCGGTGGGCTGTCATATTCTACTTTAGGTACCAGGACTACTGGGCCGAAGAAGGGGTCTTGGACATGTTGGCATCCACACTACCAGTGCGACTATCCTGTGGAGAGGACCAGAGTGTCTGGATCACCTAGACCCACTATTGTGGGAGATATGGGCAAGGCCCATTAGATTCATTTGGTGGTGAATAACTGCTAGGCAGAGCACCAGTCGACTGTGCTTGAGACGACATGTACGGTCGCTGACCAGACCCTTAGTATTTTGATAGACCCAGGTGCTACTGAGAGTTTCATTTCTGGTGTAGCGCTAAAAATGATTAAGGTAAAGGCAGTCGAACTGGACGAGTTTAGCTTCGTAGAGATGGATTTAGGAGCCAAACAGAAGGTTGGAGGAAAATTTACGGGCTGTGCCCTTAACTTGGGAGATTTTGTCACAAGGGTCAACTTGTACGTCACAACCTTAGGATCTTACGACGTCGTTATCGATATGGATTGGTTAGAATCGCATGAGGCGATCCTCAACTGTAAGATGAAATGGTTGAGCTTGGTTGATGACGAAGGACAAAGACGTGTGATTGTAGGGAAGAACCAGAGAGTATCCCTGAGGTTCATCTCTTCCTTATAGTTACAGAAGAATATGCGCAAGGGGTGCAAGATTTATGCGATCCTCGCGCTAAATGAAAAGGGAGTAGCAGAAGGTCTAGAACACCTTCCGGTGGTGAAGGAGTTTGCGGACATATTTCCAGAGGAGTTACCTGGGATGCCACCGGAAAGGGAACTGGAGTTTACCATAGACATGAAACCGGGGACCGAACCGATAGCAAGAACGCCTTATCGGATGTCGACCCTGGAGTTGCAAGAGTTGAAAATGCAACTAAAGGAGTTGCTAGACTTGGGACTGATATGTCCTAGTGTTTCACCATGGAGTGCACCTATTATTTTCATACGAAAGAAGGACGGATCGTGGAGGCTTTTCATTAACTACCATCAACTGAACAAGGGTACGATCAAGAATCAATATCCCTTACCAAGAATTGATGATTTGTTCAATCAAATGAAGGGTGTGACAGTTTTCTCCAAGATCAATTTGCGATCAGGGCATCACCAGTTACGGATCAAGGAGGATGACGTCCCTAAGACCGCCTTTAAGACGAGATTTGGACATTAAGAGTTTACTGTTTTACCATTTGGACTGACAAATTCCCCAGGGGTATTCATGAGCTTGATGAACGGGGTGTTCTGCGAGTACTTGGACAAGTTCATCCAAGTATTCATTGACGATATCTTGATCTACTCTCGGATGACGGAGGAGCATGACGAGCACTTGTGCTTGGTACTACAGTGTCTACGAGAGCACAAATTGTATGGGAAGTTGTCCAAATGATCTTTTTATCAATTGAGGATTCACTACTTAGGGCATGTCATCTCCGGCGAAGGTATTGCCGTGGATCCAACCAAGGTTGAGGCTATTATGGAATGGCCTGCACCGACGAATGTCACAAAAGTGCATAGTTTTATGGGTTTAGCAGGATACTATCGACGGTTTGTCGAGGGATTTTCGAAGATATCAAATCCGATCACGGAATTGCAGAAGAAAAACAATAAGTTTTTTTAGACCGAGAAATGTGTGGAAGCATTTCGAAGGCTTAAAGATTTGTTGACCACAACGCCGATACTAAAGGTCCTTGACATGGACGCAGACTTCCTGGTATGCACTGATGCATTCAAGGAAGGTTTAGGTGGAGTCTTGATGCAAGAAGGACGAGTGATTGCTTACATTTTGAGGAAGCTGAGAAGGCATACGGAGAACTACGCGATGCACGATTTGGAGTTATTAGCTGTCGTTTATGCCTTGAAGGTTTGGAGACACTACCTGGTTGGACGAAAATTTGAACTAAAGATTGATCATTGTGGACTACAACACATTTTACACAAAGCGACCTGAACGCACGACAACGACATTGGTCGGAATTGCTTAGAGAGTACGACTTCGAGATTATTTACATAAAGGGAATAGTGAACCGAGTGGCTGATGCTTTGAGTCAGAGACCACGCATCTATTCAGTATTGCCTCTTCAAACGAATCTACGTGAGAAGATTCTCACTTTACAGCGTGACGATGACTGGTACAAAGAAGTTGAGGATTTTATCGGACAAACCACAATGATGGTACCATGATATGAGGGATATTCATTTGATAGTGATGGTTTATTCAGGTTTATAAGTCGTATTTACGTACCGCCAAATGATGAGTTGAGGATGTTGATCCTGAGCGAGGCTCATAGAGCAGTTTACATGGCTCACCCAAGAGTCATGAAGATGAGGGCAGACCTTAAACCCTTATTCTTCTGGAAGGGAATGAAGGCCGACATAGTCAGCTTTGTGGCTAGATGTCTAGAGTGTCAGCAGGTAAAGGCTGAACATAGACACCCAGTAGGATTACTTCAACCACATTCCATTCCAGAATCAAAATGGGAAGTTATTTAAATGGATTTTATTGTTGGATTGCCACTGACGGCAAGGAGACACGATTCGATTTTTGTAGTCGTAGACACTCTAATGAAGAATGATCACTTTATTCCTGTGCGTACGACGTATCAAGCACCTAACATAGTGAGAGTTTTCATCAGTGAGATTGTGAGGCTACATTGCATGCCTAAAAAGATTATATCTGATCGAGGATCGGTGTTTACTGGACGATTTTGGATGAGTTTCCAAGAGGCCTTGGGAACCCAACTTAATTTTAGTAATGCGTATCATCTAGAGACTGACGGACAGACCGAACGAATGAACCAAACCTTGGAAGACATGTTGCGCATGTACATGATGGACCAACAAAAGCGTTGGGAGGAATTATTGCCTCTAGTAGAGTTCACTTACAACAACAGTTACTAGAGCACCATTAAGATGGCGCCTTTTGAGTTTCTTTATGGGAGACCATGTCGGATGCCCTTGAGTTGGGATTGGCTTGAGGATAGGGTCTTGGTGGGACCAGAAGCGATCCAAGAAATGGAAGAGCAAATGCAAACCATAAGACAAAGGATTAAAGAAGCGCAGGATCAATAGAAGAGTTATGCCGATGCACACCGAGTCAGCCGTAGTTACGAGGTCGGCGATCGAGTCTTCTTGCGGGTTAAACCACATAAGAGTTCTATCAAGTTTGGAAAGGGAGATAAAATCTCTACTAGGTTCATGGGACCTTTCGAGATTGTGGAGAGAAAGGGGCCCGTGGCCTATCCACTAGCCTTGCCTAATTCTTTGAGGCGTATGCACGATGCATTTCATGTATCTGTTTTGAGACATTATATTAGTGATCCTACACATGTGATTGACATGAGTTCCTTCTAGGTATCGGACGAGGGAGCGCTCACGGCTAAGACGGTCCGCATCTTAGATCATCGTGTTCGACAGTTACGACGTTGAATGGTAGATTAGGTCAAGGTCCAGTGGGACAGTTATAGTCCACACTCAGCGACCTGGGAGGACGCATATGATATGCGCCAAAAGTTCCCATTTTTGTTTGATAGATAGACTTATGATACTGTGGTACTTTTATTTCAACATTTATACTGAGAAACTTCGGGACGAAGTTTAGACCAAGAGGGGGTGTATGTAACATCCCGCTCTGGCGCATTGAGAAAACTTATTCTTTGAGGACACTTGCTCGCAAGTGATCTGGACTTTTATGATGTTAAAACATTTATCCTTGATTATGATGTGTTATGATAGATGACATGATTTTTTACTGCTTTGACGTAGACAGGTGCTTTGACTCAATTTTATTGAGTGTGCGGGGTTTTGGACCTTGAGGATGTAGAGGTATCGGTGGAACCCCTTGGACTTCAGATTGAGTCAGGGAGTGTGCTATTTGGGTTGATTTATTTACAGTGATATTTCATTGATTTGATGATATGATGTTGACATGTTCTGACACGATTGTTGATGATGCAGGCTGACGATAGCTTGCCAACCAGACTCACATATGGAGTAAAGGGGCCACACACGACTTCCAAGGAGGTTGAGGGAGAGGTGTGGATAGTAGCCCTGCCACAGCCTACTAGCACTCCCGCTGTGGCTCGAACTGTAGGTTAACGATTACCTAGTTCAAGGGGATCCACGATGCCGTGAGGGAAGATTGCGACAGTCGCTCATGATGATTCTAAGGGGCATGCATTAAGGTGGGGGCCTTATTCCTTAGAGCCCTTAGTCTCCCACAAGTTCACCTGGCAGAGTGTTGACTCCAGGGGTTATAGATGTCTACCAATCAGTCAAGTCGGCGAGTGGCACCCTTGGAGCACATGGTGCATCCTGAAGGGCACGTCGTGCAAAAGAAACACAAGAAGCGAGTGGCACCCTTGGAGCACGTGGTGCATCCATAAGGGCACGTCRCGCAAAAGAAACGATCGAGGCGAGTGGAACCCTTGGAGCACGTAGTGCATCCTGAAGGGCATGTCACACTGATGATGAGGAAGAAACAAACCTAGATGGCCCTAAGACATTAACGCCTTAAGAAATCCTTAAAACAACTTCCCTAACCAAGTGTCGCCAGTTCAGAATCTAAGTCATAAGTCTAAAATTTCTCTAGGGTAAAAATTTAGTCTAACCTTAAGAAAAGACCCTAAGAATAAAAATAAAATTTAAAAAAAAAACCCACTTTCGTAATAGTTTAGTCTTCATAAAATTCTTGGGGTAAATGAAGAAAGTAAGAATTTAATTAAACTAAGGGATTTAAAAATTTGCAAAGAAGAAATTATTTCTTAACTTATGAAAGTACAAAAGATATTAAATTAATAAAAAAAAGGGGAAAGATTTAATAATGCAACTGCCATTTTGGGCTTTAATAAAAAAGGGGAAAGAAGGGAATAATAAGAATTAGGAAACTAAGTAATGGAGGAAACTTAATAAAGGAAAGATGGGAACTTATGGTAAAAAGCAAGGTCAACATAGTAAGGAATCTGCAATTAAGAACCTGCTAATCTAAGCTAATTTAGTAACATCTTTTTTTTGGAAAGTATTTAAAACATGTAAGAGGATCTAGGAACACCTAGGAGTAAATTTAGGAGCGACTCTAGGTGGGTGAGGGATTTGAGACAATTAATAAATTTAAAGAAAATATTTATGGGAGAAAAGAGGGGGATGGACGACACTTGTGCAATGGAGAATATTAAGAATATTTTATTGAAACTTAATTTAAAATGTGAATTAGTAAAGTTGGTGGGGCTCAAAACTCTATAAAAGAAAAGGGAGATGAGGAAGAAAGGGATTGGCTGTTAGCGTAACGTTACGCTGCCGGATTAGTGACTTGACTGATTACTTGTGAGGAGTTGGGATTTTCTCAGCTCGGATAGGAGTGCTAGCTCGGCCTTGCGAGGCGAGCTGGGAAACTAGACATACCATCTAGATAGTGTGTGGCCCCTTTGCGGCTTGGGGGGCTAAGGGGGAAGCAGAGTACCCCTAGCGATTGGCTAGGAGGTACTGGTGTAGTGTCAAGGGTCGGCGAGCGGGAGTGGCACGGAGCACGCGGTCATCATTCGAGGCGGGAGTTAAGGCAACGGTATGCTATTCTTATTTGTAGAATAGAATGCAATAGTAAACTATGCTTGATCTATATGTGGATTGTAAATGGATGATTTCTGTCCTGAGCCCCTGCCCACTCGGAAATTGCCTAAAGTTATGGGGCCAACTTCCTGGTTGGGTTTTACTGTCTCATGTTGGGATCCTTAAGTCTTTGCGTTACTCTTCGTGGCTACGTAATCATGGATGTGACCTCTTTGCTGGTAAATTATTAATGTGTTATCACAACGGTATCCTCTATAAAAGAAAACATTAGTGAACCATGATAGCCACAGCCCTAAGCACTGAATTCCTTCTGTTGAATGGCGATTTATATTTAATGATTTTTGTATATTTCTGGCGAGGTGCTTCGCTGGTATGACAACGATTACTTTTTTTTAATTGGGCAATTTCAGAGTTTTGAGTTCAACAATGCTTCTTTACTTGTCCTTCGAACCACGAATTGATGTCCATACTCCCTTAGCAAAAGGTAGTCTAAAGTGCATTGACCATGGTTTCGCTGATTGATGCCGCCCCCTTGATTTGGTTAAATGATAACCTACCCATCAATGAACTGTGCATGGTCGATCTGGTGAATCTTGTTCACCCCCTCTCCTCTGCGAACTGTAATAATTGTTGTCTGCCCTTCCCTTCCCTTCCACGACCAGGTACCCACTGTGCGACCTTGCCTCTACTCAGTCACCTGTTGTAATCAACCATAGTCATTCCTTTTCCTTTCACATTTTTTTCAGCTATAGACAATCCTCCACCCATTCACGTTTTTCAATAGCTGTGTAATCCATCCTCGTCAAACTGGAACGGTGTAACGACCATCTCATCATTACCCCCGTTTATTATGAAAACGTTGACATATCAATCTCCTCTGCGATTGCACTATGGGAAACCTACCTCTGCATTTCTTGGGGCGACAAATCTCTACCCCTTTTCCCTTAATTACATGCTGGCAACGATCTGATCGCTGCACACAGACGGTGACAGGGCTGCAATCATGGTTGTTCGTGGGTGGCGTTGACTGTGTGTGAACCATGCCCTAGGCAGTTGTGTTGGTTGTGCGTTTAAACCTCCAATTAAGTGTATGCCCAGACTTTATCCTTAGTTAGTGAAGAGTAAAAACAACAGACTTTCCAATAGAATAGAAAAACGTTCTGTTACCTCCCGGGAATTTATGATTATTTGGTTACATTCTGTAGTTAATATTATTATTTATTGACGCGAGAATGATGGTGAGTTGTATGCAGATAGAGCTTTGTGATATTGATTTATGTAATCCTTAAATGTTCTGTCACCATTGAGGTTTATTTTAAAAAACATCCGAGGCTATTTATTTTAATCACAAAATGATAGTGAGCGGTAGTAGTTAGAGTATTTGATTTTTAATAAATTGGGAAGCTCTGTGGAAAGAAGTCGGATTGACACGATAATTGATGTTAGATTTGGTGGCCTTAGTTACAACGTTTTTAAATTATTACTGGAATTGGAACAAGATTTAAATTACGTCTTTAAGCCACAACCATTGATCCTCTGACACAACTGCTACCTGTCGTTTGTCCTTACATTGTAAAATGGATACCTATATTTGTCTCACATGAACCTCTCTTCTGTTTTCTAATTGGAGAAACTTTCTGTTTTATTGCCCTTTCAATTATGTTCATAACCAAGATTTTGTTGTCCATATTATCGCCTACATTTTACCAATGTTCTCATTAAATATTTCAAAAATATGTGCATTAGCCCAGTGGTACTCTACAAGAGTTTCGCTTATTCAAGGTTGTTATAACTAAATATTTAGACATTGTTATTACCAGACTCTTTTTAATATTGTTACAAACAAATATTATGAGATTGTTAATTAGAGATTATCACTTCTATTCTCATTAAATATTCTAGATTGAGATTAACGAACCTCCGAGGTCATTACAAATAAACAGTTGTAAACAATCCCCAATTATAAACAACTACATTTTACTTAGTATGGCATATATGTTTTCAACGTATTTATCTTAACTTGGTCAGAAATTTTATTGTTCAATTAGTCTCTCTAATCCTTTTCATTTTATGAGGCAAGTTGTTTTTATTGTAGTCTCTTTTGTAGTTGGTTGACTAACTTGAAGTGTCTTCTTATTAATTTTTCCCTTGATAATGCCATTATTACCAATGACCCACTAAGACCAATTTAGATTTTACTATGCACCTTAGATATGCAAGGTTGGGCTTGCTTGGGAGGTCAGCATTGACTCAGTTAATTGCCTTACTGATTTTGGTTATCATTGCCTTGTAAGGAGATTCTTTTTGCAAAGTGATGTTAATTTATTGCATTTAGGTGGTGATGTACTTATCCACTTCTTGTTTCCTTTTATATTTAGTCTTTATATCTTTTATAATTATAACCTGATGTCAGGCCAAGATGTATGGTGGTCGATAATTATTGGCAAGTCCTTTTTAAAAGAGATATTGTTGATATCATCGTGGGATTGTGGTGAAATGTTGTCAATTGTTAACGCGTAAAAATGCAACGTCTTTAAACTAAGTACATTTGGTCATTTAATCATTTGGAAATAGGGAATTGAAATTATTGATTTTTCTTTATCTTTAGGTTTAGATTCAGCAACTCGTGAACTAATTACAAGGAATATCATATTGGTAATTGATGCTAATTGAGTCGTGGATAATGACTTGTTCTAATGATGGTTGGTTGTTGGCAGAGTTCTTTTGGATTGTGCTTTCCATAGTGGTCGTGGTTTTCTTTAAGTATTATTGTACTTGGTTGTAATCATTCGATTGCTTGGTCTGCTTGTGTCAGGCGGGATGTAGACACCTCCATGTTCCTCAGAACAGTCGTCATCCCTGAGACCTTAAATGGTTAAAATCGATGGTAACCTGGGCTTGAGCATTGCTTATGTGTCTTGGAGGTCCTAACCATTGCAGGGTACGATGGATGGGAAGTCAGTTTTGGTCGATTGATGGTTGTTTAATGCTTGCAGTATTGGTTGTGCGCCTTATGTTATCTTGTTGTGTTCATCGTGGTTGTGTCTTGTTAGTCATCGGGTAGCAACATAGATTCGAATGTGTTTGTTTCCCTTGTACACGCGTGCACACACTTTTAAGGAAAAAAAAAAATTCACTTGTTGTAAGAGGTTGTCGTCTTGACGAACGGGAGGTTTGTTACAATTTTAAATGTTTTTTTTTTATGATATTCAATGATGAAGACAATGTTTAAATATTTTCAACATATTTTGGACAACAAGATTTATTTTGGATATTATTTGTGGATAAGATGGATATATTGTTTTCTTGGGATATGGACTTAAATTTTGCTGACATTTAAATATTTTATTTAAATGATATCCGTGCGAGATACAAGGGTTATATGATCCAAAAGAGAACTTTTTTATTTTATATTTGATGATTGGTAAAGAGAATGATGGGAGTCACAAGTGGTCCCACCTATTTAGTAATTATTAACTAGACCCTTATTTATATATTATTATTAATTATTTCTCCCTAAACTAATTAGTTAAGTTAATTTGACTTAACTAAAGAAAGTAGTTGAAATACCTCAACTTATTGAGAAAGAATAAAGGTTCAATGAGAGGAAGAGACAAAGGAGAATAGAAAGATAACTACAAGACCAAGGTTTGCTGTCTAGTTAGTGAGATAGATTCAGTTGTCACTTATTTCTGAGTTTACTTGAAATTCTAATCATCTTGTTGACAACAAGGTCTTATTGAAGACAATTGGCTTCAAAACTGAATCATACCATTCAACAACTTGTTTTAATGGTGTTTGATTTATATTTGATAGTCTGTGTATTCTTGTTGGTTTATGAATTAATTTTCATGGATGATAAGGGATATCTTGCAGAGTCAAGTGGTATCATTTTGTGGCAAGCTGATCTAGATCATTAGTTTCAGTTTCATTTCACTGTCAGCATCTTTTTGTATGGTGCCCATCAGAGACTTCTAAATTTGACTTTGGTCCATACTCTCCTAGGGGTTTGTAAAATAGGAATACAATTTTTATATCTCAGAATGAAATATAATCAGATTATTGTTTTGTCTCATACATGTGTTTTCATGACTTGGTTCTTCCTTTTGCTTTTGTCTCCATGTTCACTTTATTGTGAAATCTGTATACATTCATGTAGCTTTGTTTGAATTTTATTTTTGAATTGCAACATATACAAATCATAAAATCAACCTTGATCCTTTGTAATTAATACTTGTGGATTGAGTGAATGTTTTGAGGCTATAAGCCCTAGGTGACATTATCAACTATATTTTCTGAGCCAAGCAAGATCTGGAAATGATTGAGTGAGGTACTCCATACCTTTTCCTCAACATTTATTTGGCGACCATACTGGGGACGGGAAAAAAAAACACATTATCCATATTTCCTTGGTTTCTTGTTATTTAATACTTTGTATTTTTGTATTTATTGTTATATGCTTCTCTGTTTATAAGTTTTTTTTTTCTTTATTTCATGAATTTATCGAATCCTAACTTTCTTGTTCATGTATAAATCCAATTTAAGCTCATTGTTAATGGTTAGGTGTCCTCTTTTTGAAGGTAATTCATGGGAATCTTCTTAGAACCATATTGATGATTTCCTTAGCTTCTGTCAATCTATTGGGGTTTATGATATACATACTTCTACAAATATTTTTCCACTTTCCCTCCATGGTAAAGCAGGAGACTGGTCTAGACGTATAGTATCTAGTCAAAATTTCACAGGAGAATCAATTTTTGCAAAGTTTTTTATTGACTTTCCTCCTCTACCTACCTTTCATCACTTTGAATTTTTACTTGAAATCATCCCTGATCCTCTTCGATGTAACTTTTTTTATGGTCCTCATGAAGATTTAACTTGTGAATTGTTCTTAAAGGATAAACATGGATATCACACGAATCATCATCTTTTCTGGAATAGTCAAGAAGACAATCATATGCCTACTACTGCTTTGTCTGTAGAAGTATGTGATGATTCTTACCTTGATCAACCTACCCACCTTACTTTTGAAAACTCTTTATTTGATGCCTTCCCATGTAATGATAACCTTTTTGAAATATATCCTACTCAAGATCAACTTGTGTCTAATGAAGTACTCTTCATGGATGAATTCGACATGGAGGATCCTCTTGATTTGAATAGCACTATCCCTCGTATTTCTGATGACCATTCTGAAGAAGATGAAAGAGGGGATTCAAGAGGCCATAAAGATTCATATGTTGACTCTTCTTCTAAAAATTCCCATAAGGTTAATCGTGATTTTACATTGCATAATTACTTCACAAATCCCTTGTTTCAGTTCAAAGAGGTTGAGGAATTTAATGACGATATATATATCTCCCTTGCATGCATGATTTCTTTTGATGATGATAAATTTAAAGGGATTCCTATGCATTTGAATCCTTTATTTTATCCCTTGGTGCATGGTATTTATTTTCCTGATCAAGAGATCGTAAATAATGACCTTATAATGCTTAAAGAGCCCATTAACTCCATCCTCTTCATCAAAACTTCTAACTATAATTCTAATGTTATTGATCATGCACATGTTTTCAATATCAATTCGAAATCTCGTCTTGTTGGTTGGCAGGTCCTGCAAGATGGTAATCACTTTTTCTAGACCTTTATAGGCCCATTACCCTTGCTACATTCATTTGTTGCTTGGCAGGGTGATAGACACTCTTTATGCATCATATTTCAATTCATTAATCATCCATCCAAAATAGATGATGCATTTCTCTATGAAAAATATCATCCTACGTGACTCCAATAATTTTTTCCCCTCCCTTTGTACATAAATAATAAATTGGGTTTTTAATTTATTTAGTTTTTTCTATTCTATTTAGATTGTTTTCTTAATTATCAGAAATAAATCCTGGATCATTTTTTCCACAACAATGCCATTCTGTAAGTATTGTTGAGAAATAGATAATAAATTTTACACAGTTGTCACGATGTCCTCCTTTTAGACATTTCTGAAATTGATTTTTTCTTTCAATACCACAATAAGATAGATGATTTGGTCTTCTTCCCTATTTCCGCTATCCCTTTCTTCCCTCCATCATGAGATTCAAAAGAGCATATCAGAAAATTTCTCCTTAAAACCTGAAGAAACACTATGTCCTACATATTGATCAAATTTTATGCATACAAGACCAAACCCCCTCATACATGCCGGTTTTCATAAGTTATTCCCAAAGTCCCATCTCATTATTTCCCTTAAACCATCTTTTTTCCCCCTGTAGCATAGCTATTATTGTCAATAATTCTTTGATCCATTTTCATTGGTCTACGAAACTGGACATTCTGAGTTCTTAATATGTTGGAAACATATTTCCCTGTGGAGTTGCCAGTTTTCTAATGCCCAAAAGCGCAACGTAGGGTACCTTCATGCAAATTGGTTGCAACACCTTATTATTTAATTATATTTAATAATATACTAATAGGTGGGACCCCTTGTCTGACTTGTGTGACTATGACGAGGAGATGACACTTATTCTTTATGTTCTTATGAGTTGGCTGAGATGAGCTCTACAATTTATTTTCTTTTAAAGTCGTTGTCAAAATAATTGATCAAATGATGTTATGGGAGATATGATTAAAAAGGGAATGATGTTTCTTTATATATCTCTCACAAGTATTATTATGCTGCATTTAGTTTGAGGAAGGACCTAAACTCCATGTTTAAGTTATATGTGTGATATGGTGATTTCATGCTACAAGGATTGTACACATTATTTGAATTGGAAATATAAAGGTTGGGACATGGTATCCCTAGCAAGTATTTGATATATGTCACATTGGAGTTTTAAACAAGGGTTGGCACATTTGTTAAGTTAGAGACTTAGGGAAATGGTGGTGTATTTGACTTGCATTAAATTGATTTGGAGTTAGTGGTTGATGCGTTGTATGTTAGCTTTATCATAATGGCTATGGATGAATGTAGATACGACATGCAGTAAATGCACGTCTCTCTAACCCTCCTCGAGCTCGCCATCCTAACCATTTTCCATTTTCTCTTGTTAGTTTTTGTTGCTTTGCTTTGTTCGGCTGTGGAAGAGGTATACATGATTGGTTGTTCTTCTTAGCAATTTTTACACATGTATGGATTTCTTGTTGCTCCATCCATGAATATTTCGCTCTGCTCTTTAATTAAGTAACATTTGGCTCTTGATTTTGCTCGATGTCTGTGCATTTCCAAAGTTATGACATATGAAAATTTTTACTGTCTATGGATTGGTGGTTAAGTGTTGGTCTTTGTGGAGTTGTATTTGAACCATGCACATTGAAAAGTTGTGTGGATGTCTCTTACTATATATGGTATTCGTGCTTTACTTGTGGGAAAGAATATAGTTGGGGAAACTCTCGGGCCTGCCTTGCCTCTGGTTTCTTGTTTTGGATCTCTTCTCTAATCATATCACTACTCCTTACCTATGGGTTATATGGACACTCTGCCTGTCATTTAAGTTGTTGGTTTTTGTTCCCATTGTGCCCGCGTCCTTGTAACAACTTTGTGAATATAAATGTGAAGTTTTGTAGAAGTATTAAGCTTCTTGTGCTCCTTTTGGCTAAACTCTCAATTTGGTGAGCTCGTCCCCCCTCACCACATTACTCTTCACTATTTTGTATTGAACCATGTGTATTGGAAATTATTGTGGAGGTGGCCAACCTAGAATTTAATAAAGGCATTGTTTGTGCTCATTTTTGGTCACGGGCTTAGTTGATTATTTGTTGTGAGAAGATGGAAAGAATGTTAATCCCACTCATTTTTCTGGTAATACAGACCGTCCTGTGGAAATACTAGGGTGATGACAACATTGCAAAATCATTGTTTAAGGGATACGACCTACTATGTGTTCGATTTTGTATGAAAGGAATATCTTTGTGGTTGAATTATATATGCATTGAATGAGTTTTGTGAACCATAATGAAAGGGATTTTAGAAGCATTATTGTTTGAAGTTTCAATTTTGAATTATGTTATACATAGGGATCCCTTTTGGGGCCACTTCGTGGAGCCTTGTGGCAATTTAAAATGTACTGGTGATTATATCATAGACCACTATTTGTCCATTCCTCGATTGTTGGTAGTGGTTATTGTGATTATTATGGAGCTGTGTCTCCTTGTTGGCAGCCAATTCGCTTTTTCATACTGTCCTTATAAGCTGCCTACACCATTGTTTTGCGAACCTTGATTTTCATCGCAATCTTCAGAATAAAACAACACTATTATTTTGTGCATTTGCACACTTACCTTTGTTCTCGTTTTCATGACTGCAAGCGTGAAAACTTTGTTTTCGAAGTCACATTAAAGTTGTCACTGGATTATTTTGGTTACTCTTGTCTATGTGTTCATTGCATTTCCTATTTAATTATAGTCACACAGTTGGAAAGATACTAAGATCTTTACTCATTTGACATTCTTTAATTGTTAATATGACTTCATTTTTACAAGACTGTGATGATATTCTTATGATCAAGTTTTTGATACATTGGTGTTTAGACGTTCTATGGTCTTTCATTGATTTCTTTGACACATTGGTTTCATGAAAACACATCGACGTTGTGGTTAGACCCTTGGTATAAATAATTTCATACATATTTGATATGATCGAACTCTTGGTGTTGATTTCGAATCATTGTTTTGGTTTTAAAACTATGCTAAAACTATTTCTCGTGCAAATGTTTGGTCGACTTACCATAGATTTCATTGATTGTTTGAATGGCATAGTTTATGACATATGCAATAGTGATTTGAACCGCTATATGCACCGTCGGTTGTACTGTGGGAAATGACTGTTTTGCATGGGCTGATCTAGCTCCATCACCTTCGCACACTCGGGCATTAATGCGTTCCCCCTATCCCAGGTTAGCTCTATTGTTTTCGGCTAAGTCTGTGAGCTATCAACCCTGTGTATACCCTGTTCAAACCCTTGCCCGTTCACCCAGCTCACTGTGTGCTTCTGTCTATGGCACCGGTGGTGCGCATAGAGCCAAATGGTAGCCAATATCTATTGCTATTCGATAATGCTCACAAAGATTTAGAAAACAGTGGTTGGCTAGTGTTTATATAGAGGTTTGAGGGTTTCAACCTTTCGGTTGCCCAACACTTCGCCCTTACCTTCGACGGGTGCAGGGCTAAGGTCGGAGACATACAACACAAGCTCAATGAGGAATTCATGAGTTCATCCAGAGGACTACCAATGATAGGGAAAAGGTGGTTTAAAAATTCCAAAGTTGATGAGGTGTCGTGGCCTCTCCTTTTCACGTCAAGGAAGATTGTTTCCTGTGATAGAGGTATGCCTATCACTACCCTAAAACCCAGGTGGTACGATCTTTTGGTAATTGTTAAACATTTTGTGACCTGTGAAGGTCGGTATGGCTTGGAATATTTGTATCACCTCCGGTTATTAATGAATTTCATAGGCTACCCTTTGAATATGCCGCATTACTTCTTGTGTAGTCTTTACAAAATGTCTAAAAGATTCAAGCGCGAGAAGGCTCATAGCAACCTTTTTCATCACTGCTTGATTAAACTCATTATCGTCCACCATTTGAGCCTTCATGGTGATAGTTGGCAAGCCTTCCTATTTAGGAATGTCTTTGCCACTCCCAACTCTGTCCAAGTGGACAAGGTTGTGGTTACAGAAACTATGGTTGAGCCAGCCGTTCCTTTTCATACCCTTCTCCCCCCTGTCAAATCCTCAGATTTCCCTAACATTGACCTACCCGATACCATAGCCAACCCATATACTAAAGACAAGACTGAGGCCGTAAAGAAGCCTGTGAGGAAGAAAGGCAGAGGTGACACTACTGTCAACAGTAAAGGGAAGAAAAATGCTCGATGGATATCGAGGTGTGCTAGTAACAAACCCAAGCAAAAAATTGAACAAAAGCCAATAGTTCTGAGCGAGGACTCGGACTCCGATATTGAGCATTTCCTAGATGAGGAGTACCCCTATTCTCATAGCCTAGCTCTAAGGAACCCTATGACTATGTCTCTAACTTACCCCCGTGCCTTAAAAACGACCCTAACTACCCGGGAATCAAGCTGCACAAGGAAACCCCTAGTAACTTGAACAAACCCTCGCCGGTGATGCCGAAGCCCAATCAATCATCGTGTGCTCAATGTAATTCTTGGCTAGAGAATTATTACACCGACGTTCCCCTGTTGCAATCAAAGATCAAATCGTTAGAGGAACGGGTGACAATGCTGGCGAAGGAGAATGATAGGCTACAAGCCAATGAGAAGAAACAAAAAACCACCGGTTCGATTGTCTTCAGGAATGTCGAAGAAGCAACAACCTTTGTCAATTCAAAATTATCATGACCAAGCTGCCCAGGTATGTGTTTTGACATCAATTTTGCTTTGTAAGTTTGCTTGAATTAATTTAATTGATTGGAGTTGTTTTCAATTAGCTCTGTTCATTTTTCAAAATGGTTATGTTATACTCAGATCACTAAAAACGATTTCGTTGTGAATCATGTACAATAGATTCGTTTTGATAAACCCAAATATAGCTATGATTTGGTTATGCGATTTTGTTGTGCTCAGATTAGTATAAGCGATTGAGTTGTTTGTGATTCTGTTTGGTTTGCTTTGTAACAATTCTGTATGTTTGAAATTGGATTTTCTTTCATTTATTTCTATCCGAATAAACGAGTCTGTTTCGTTTTGAATAAATATTCTCGTTTGGATTTTTGATTACATTTGACCTATGAAAAAGATTTATTTGCTAAAATCGTGTAGCTGTGTTGATTGATACGATTTAGCATATCGATTGTGTCGGCTCTAATATAGTTTAATTTATTTCTTATGATTTGATTTTGAAACAATTCCATATGCTTGAATTGGAATGATCCTTTATGTATGCAATGCGTCAATATCAGTGAGTGGTTTGATAAATATAATGTAATCTATTGATTCGTAAAATGACTTTGTTAGCTTTGATTTTGAAAAACAATTTTGTTAATGGCTGAGGTGACATAAACTATTTCATGAATGATTTGTTTAACCGGTTACAGTTTGTGTCGATCGAAATTGGTTCATGAAAATGATTTCATTGCTGTCGAATTATCTAAGCGATTCTGTTTACCCCGAATTGGTAATAACAAATGTTGAACATAGTGCATGTATCTCTATTTCCATTTGTTTAACCACGATTTCATTTGTTTCAATTTGCATACGAGTTTTGGTTTGATATTGCATGAATGATTCACTCTATTTGGAATTAGTAATTAAAGATTTTGTTGAATAAGTCGAATATAATTCTGTTAAGTTTTGGATTGATTTTAAAACGATTCTGTGCTCAAATTAGACCAGCTACAGAATCACAAGATTCTGTAGCTAGTCTTAAAAATTAGATTTTTGTTAATTGATCAATAAAAGAATATCTAAACTTCTATATTCTTTTCGACTTACAGGTACCTACGAATTTCATTGACAAATGGGACATGTTGTAGCAATTTAGATATAGTTTTCAGTTGTTAGTCATAGGAAAAATATGGACTTGGGAGATTATTCCCATATTTTTTGTAAACTGCTTTGATAATTCCCACAGGGATGTTTTACCCTGTGGGAGGTCTTTAAATACTTGTCATTTTTTGTAATGTACCCATCATCATCACTGTGGGGAGAACCAGACTATGGGTTTATAATGATACAGATTGGGATGAAAGTTGATGTCTTGTAACAACTTTAGCTTTCAATATATCAAACTTTTGTTTCAAGTTATATTCTTATCAGTTTGCAATCAGTCATCGACTACTTTAGCTATCATGATTCATTGCATGTTGATGTGATCTGATTTATATGTTGTCCATATCTGATCTCTTTTATTTAAAAATAAAACAATTACTCTATTTCAATTTAATGAATACATGTTTATCTTTTTCATTAATTGAATCATTTTGTACAAATCTTTGCACACATATTTATCTAAATGTGATGATTTGTAAATTATAAGATTGTTGAAATTTTTAATGTCTTGTTTATCCTGTCATTTATATTTGAAGAGCACAGCTGCTTCTAGTTTACGAGAAGCTCGTGGAGAATCTGGTGTGGGTTTCCTCCCTCCAAACAACTAAAACAACTATTTCATACAGGACAAACCTGAAGCGTTACTTCAGGTCAGTTTGTTATTTGTTATTTGATAGTTAATTTGTTAGTATAATTTAATTAGTTTACACACACATATATATATATAGTTTAGATTCTTAGTTAGAATTATTATTTTAGTTGCTTAGCTTAGACAGTTTTTTTTTATTTAATTTCTTCCTCTTAAAATTATAAAAATAAAAAAACAATAGTTTCGTGTCTTAGGACAGTTTACAAATGACTTTTACAGTTTTTCATTTAAATCTATAATCTGTAAATATTGTATATTTGTAATTGGATCTGATTCTATTGATAATTGAACATTTTTTTTTTAAGTAAGAAGTATTGTATATTAAAAACCTTCCAAAACCAAAGTGGAATTCCAAAATACAGAAATAGTCATACTGTAGTTACTGGACTGCCTCAACAGAGGGGAAACCAATCCAGCCAGTAGAAGAGTCAAGCATAAGTAGTGTGATAAAATAATAAAAATAGTCTTAGACAAACTGGTCCCCAGTTAAAAGTAAAAGAAACTAACAAGACTGCAAATAAAACTATAGGCCTAGACATCTGGCAGATAACTTTGTCAGGTGGCGTGGAGGTCTCCTGTCCAAGGTTCCTCCTCGACATACGTCACTTGGTCCGCCCATTGCACATCGAATTTCACATTTCTCGCGGTTCAATCGACATCTATCATTGTATCCTACAGTGGTCGCCTTGCCAAGTCCACCTCCACGGTCATGGTCTCGCACCCGACCTACTCTAGCCCATTCTCTATTGAGCGTTGTCCCTTTGTGTTTCCTCTATTGGTTGCTGCATGGGGTTCCTCCACTGAAGTCTCTCCTACCGGGTCCAAGGGGAAAGCCTCGTGCATGGAGGAGAGAAGCTGAAGAAGGTCCGTCACCTTTTTGTCTGTGGCCTGTAGGCAAAATTGGAGGTCCTCCACCCCTGGCGAAGTTCAAAAACCAGTTCGTAAAGGATGGCCAGGATTTCTCTGAGCTGCGCGCCATTGAAGGAGTCAGAAGACTGGTATTCAGAGTTCCCAGGCTTATGAGGAGGAGGAGGTGCGCCTCCTGAGTTCCTTATAGAGTCAAATACTGGTATAGGGGTCAACTCAACCAAAGGGGAGGCAATATGGAGACGCGAGGAGGAGCCTGGCATTCGGGGGATGATTGCCAGACAATTCAACTACGAAACCAGTGGAGTGGGAGAGGGAGAAATGATGGGCTCAGGCTGGAGGGGAGGGGATGAGAATATGGAGGGTGAGTCAGGAGGCGAGAACAAAGGTCGAGAAGGTTTCCATGGAGAGCCTCATCGTAGCCTCCCCCTCAAGCACGACATAAGGTGGTTCTAGTAGCTATCCAAAGAAACTAGGTGCACTAGGCAGAGGTAGAAGGCGTGGAGGCGAGTAGGGGCTGCAAAGAGCAAGAAAATTCAAACAGGATCAGGCCATGGCCATGAAGGGAGGAGTCGTTCGGCATGTGAGAAGAGATGAGCGACACACATCAGTAGCCAAGTCATGCGAGGATGCGCATAAGGAGATAAGGACTGCATAAATGCACTTTCACGTCATAGTAGGAGCAATTTAATGCTGGAGGAGGGTGGCGGGCGGTGGCATGAGCCTGTCACATGGATCCATGCCCTGGTGGTTGGTGCCTGCCTCCGTTGTGTGCCAAGTGTGTCGCACTAGCACCCCATCCAGGGGAGAGTCCACCGTTCCAACTTTGCGGATACAATGCTAGAGAATAGGGTGAGCAGGATCCAGGGCTGATTTGCATAGGAGTTCTGGTCCACTCCAATTGGTACCCAAATTAGCTAGTTCATCTTCAACTTGATTCGCCTTCCTCCTAACGTGAGCAGGAATGACAGCCTGATTTGGTTGCAGTAAATCTATGATGATCTGTAGCCCTTGTGATATTCTCCAACTAGGCATTAGTCTTTTTGAGTTCGCTCCATTTAAAATTTTGCGCAGCAGGTTGATGATGATTTGAGAGTCCCCCTCAACGATTAGCCTGGTGAAACCGTTTTTGATGGCTAATTGCAGTCCTTTGATAAGACCCCAGAGTTCTGCTGCATTGTTCATGGAATGAACAAGGGAGCCTGCGCTTATGAGAAGGATGTGCCCATGATGGTTGCGGAAGACTACCCCATAGCCTGCTGCTCCTGGATTTCCTTTAGAGGCCTTGTCAAAATTGAGTTTGATAAAATCCTCTGGGGGAGGAGACCAAAAGGAGGGGATTCTANGAGGGGAGAGCCTGAAGAGAAGGAAGTGGAGTCCAATGCCAAAGGATGGGGGGTTCGGAGGGAATGCTGGTCAAGTTTGCGTCAGACCACAATTGAAGGTGGAGAGTTTCCATGATGTTACGATGGCATTGATGCCAGCAATGTTGCCATGGGAGAGATATGCTTCTAAAAAGTCATCTATTCCTTTCTTTCCATGTTTTCAAAAGGATAAAGCTTGGAAGAAGTTTCCAAATACGATTAAGGAGGGGGGAGTGGAAAGCCCAGTCCCTCCAGTTCGTTATGGTCTTGACGATGCTATCTCTATTGTGGTCCGAGGTGCGCATGATAAGCGCCGCTTGATCCTAGATTTGAGCAGTGTAAGGGTAGGAGTTGAGTAGATGGTTCATGGTTTCCTCTGCCTCTCCATAAAGTATGGATATAGAGGGCCGAACAAAACCCCTTTGCGAGAGGTTATCCCAGGTTAGGATGCTTGAATGGGAGACGATCCAAAGGAAGAGGGTGATTTTTGGCCAGTGTTTAAGACTCCAAATTTTGTGCCAAACTGTCGTAGTCGGGAGGGGGTATGTTTGAGTTTTGACCTGGTAGGCTTCCCGCGTGCTAAAGGTGCCCTGTGGCCTGTATCCCCACCGGAGGATATCCTCCCCCGCAATTTTGGGAATTTTCTATTTGGCCAACTCTTCTTGCCAAGGTGCCAGGTCCACATGCGCCTCCAGGTTAATGCATTCCCTGTCCAAGTTCCAACAGCGCCAGGTGTCCTCCGGGGGATTGTCCCACCAATAGTCAGCTACTCTTGTCAGGCCTGCTCATGTAGCATGGGTCTAGATGTCTTGAGCCCAGTCCTCAGTGTCCAGAGATAGCCATTGTTGCCAGGAATCTTGCCAGAAAAGAGTAGTTTCCCCACTTCTGATTTCCCAGAAGGCATGCCGAGTCACGAGATGTCTGTTATACTTGGACGATGTCCAAATTAAGGATCCCGGGTTGTCCCCATTCCACCGAATTAGGTTCTTCTCTGCCACATTTGGAGCACATTTCTTCCTCCAAAGTCTGGCCCATAGATCCTTGGGATTTTTTAACCATCGCCACCAAATTTTGGCGCTTAGAACCTTGTTCATTATGAAGGGATCCCGTAATCCCAAGCCTCCTTGCTCCTTTGGTCGACAGAGTTTGTCCCAGCTGACTAACGCTATTTTCTTCCTTGTGTTGAGACCTTTCCAAATGAAGTTTCTTTGTAAGCTTTTGATAGTTGTGAGGATGAACTTTGGGGCATCCAACGCTGAAAAAGAATAAATCGGAAGGGCTTGAAGAACAACCTGGAGGAGAGTAAGATGACTTAGAAGGTTTAAGGCTCTGAAGGTCCAGGAGGAAAGCCTCTTGGTAAAGGAGGATAAAAGATGTTCCCAGGAGGATTTCCAGAGGGCATTGTCAATCAAGGGAATGCCAAGGTATTTGGATGGAAGGGAGCTTCTGTTGAAACCTAAGATAACAGAGCTATGGCGTTGGAATGGGGGAGGGGGGGGGGCGTATTGAAGAAGAATATTTGGGATTTATCCTTGTTGCAATCTAGGCCTAAGGCTTCTGAGAAGGTTTGGAGGATCTCCAGGAGAGAGTTGGCTTCACGGATAGTTGGGCTGCCCATCAAGAGGGTGTCATCCACAAATTGGCTGTACGAGATAGGGGGGGAGATGCCATGCAAGGGTAGACCTGTCAGAAGGTTGTTTTTGACTGCTGCATGGATCGAGCGACTAAGACCTTCAACCAAGATGATGAAGAGGAAAGGGGAGAGGGGATCTCCCTGTCTAATTCCTCTTGAGGGGGAGAACGGTCATGAGGGAAAACCATTAATGAGAAGAGAGAAGAAAGCCGAGGAGGTTAGATTCATAATCCAACTCACCCAACTCTGATCAAATCCAAAAGCTAGGAGCATTGCTTGCATATATTCCCAGCTTATCTTGTCAAAGGCTTTAGAGAGGTCTAATTTGAGGATCATACCTGGAGTTTTGGTCTTCTGCAGAGAGTGAATCACTTCATGGGCTAGGATGACACTGTCCAGGATTTGTCTGCCCTCAACATATCCTGATTGCTCCGGGGATATGATTGACGGTAAGATAGGCTTGAGTCTCCTGGCTATCACTTTTGTGAGGAGTTTGTAGATGACATTGCAAAGAGATATAGGCCTTAACTTCTTGGGATGATGTGCTTGCCCCTCTTTGGGAACTAATGTGAGGAAAGTAGTATTGAGAGCCTAGAGGACCTGTCCAGTGGCACTAGAGTCTTCCAAAATTTCCCAGACCTCTGTCCTGATCATCGACCAACAATGGTGGAAAAAATCACTGGTGAAGCTGTCGGGTCCAGGAGCCTTGCATTTAGGGGTGTCCTGAAGCACTTGGTCCACTTCCTCGATTATGAAGGGCCGAAGAAGTGATGAGTTTTGCTCCTGGGTAACGAGGGAGGGCACATGCTGCATAACCTTATTGATGGCCTCATGTCTATTTGGGAGGGGTTCTGTAAGGAGGTTTTTATAGTCGATCAAGTTTATTTCCATGTCCCCATGGGAGTGAATGGATTCCCCGCCATCTGAGATGAGATGCGTGATCTTATTGGAGTGCCATCTTTGGATGACAGTTCTGTGAAAGAATTTGGTATTGCGTTCCCCTTCCTTGAGCCATTGGATATGCAATTTCTTCTTCCATAAGATCTCTTCTTGTCTTTTCCTGGCTTCGAGCTGTTGATTTACTTTTATTTCCTGGGCTTTTAGATCATTTGTTAACCCTTGCAGTCTGATTTGATGCTGAATCTCACCAATTTGTTCTGACAACTATTTTTGGGAGTCGAAGATATTGCCAAAAGTATGCTTGTTCTAGAGTTTGAGAGTTTGTTTGAGATTCTTTAACTTTTGCTGGAATCTGTACATTTTGGATCTACGAGGGACCTCTGCCTCCCTCCACCAATCCTGGATATTTGCTCGGAAATTAGGATGGTCAAGCCAAAAATATTCAAACCTGAAGGGTTTCTTACCAGGTGTGGTTGGAATATCCAACCATAACTGTATAGGCTAGTGATCTGAGCCAGAGAAGTTCAGGATAGTGGCTTCCATTGCCATACCTTCCATCAAAAGGGAGTCAAAGATGAGGAAACGGTCTAGTTTGCAAGAAATTTGGTGTATTCTAGTCCTTCTGTTTGTCCAAGTGTGAATTCCATTGTTGGCCTCTAGATTGATAAGGTGAATATCGTCTATGAGGCTATTGAAGTCGCTGGAGTCCCGATCCAGTCGTCTTGATCCTCCTTTTTTTTCGTCTAGGCCGCGAATGATATTGAAATATCCACCAACAGTCCATCTATTGTACTGTGTTAGAGTAGATGAGTAATTCAAGCTCCCGAGGAAGGCCTGTTTATCCCTTGGGCTGGCCAGGCTGTATACATTGGTCAGGTGTCCGGGCTTGCTTGAGCCTATGAGCCTATAATCTACTGTAATGGACCATTTGGTGGTGAGGAAGTTTTCCAGCAGCACCGCATTGGTGTTCCAGAGAATAGCTAATCCTTCAGCTGTTCCTATGGCGTCAATTGAGGCCGCTACCCCTTACTTCTAGCAGTAGGGAAGTAGCCTGTCAACGTCTTCTGAAGTGCATTTTATTTCCTGCAATAGTACTATGTCTGGTTTTTCTGCTAAGATCAGATCTCATAGCATTTTTTACTTGCTACGTCCATTGAGGCATCTGATATTCCATGAGATGATATTCATAATGACGGGGGGGTGGGGAGAGGAGGGAAGCTGTCCAAGATCAGATGGATTTGTCCCGAGTTTACCATGAAGTTGCATATTTCCTATATGAGCTTGTTAGTGGATTTCCTCCCCCTTTTCTTTTCGTATTTTTGAGTTTTATTTGGGTTTTTTGATTGACTACCTTGGATTCCTAAGGCTTTGCTAGCTCGGGCTGAGGACCCAGCTGAAGGGTTGAGAAAGACCTTGTGCACCTTCCATAGTTGATCCATGGGTATAGTGTAAAGTTTTTTCAGCCTGTAGGCGTGCTCAAGGTGCTCTAGATCCACCCTAACTAGGTCTTGCTCCTCCAGCTCCATTTCCGCATCCCTGTCCTCTATCTCTTGCAAGTCTTGCGGATCTTGAGCCATGTCTAGAGGAGGGATATCAGATTCCTTACCCTGTGGGGGCCATTCAGTTCCTTGGCCTGTGGACTGAGGTCCATTGTTCGGAGGTGGTACATTTGGGTTTGAAGGGGTTGTGGGGTTTTCTGGTTGATCTTGTAAAATTGAAAACTTATTGCTAGTTGAGGGATATTTACTTACTTGGGCTAGTTGTTTTCTTCCTCCTTGTCGTCTTTTCCTTGCTGGTTGTACAAAGTCGTCCTTGTCTTTTCCGCTTTCTGGGTTTCCTTCTTTGTGAGCCATATTGAGAGGGCACTCTCTGAAGAGATGCCCATGTTCGTGGCATTTCCTGCAATGGAATGGAATGTGTTCGTAGTCGATGGTTTGGGACCAGTCCTCATTACAATATTCCAGTGTGATGGATCCTAGGAGTGGCTTGGATATGTTTAGGTACACACAGATACGCGCATAAGATGTGTAGCGCCGCTGCTTGGTGGCTTCGGAGGATTTAACATAGATGCCAATGGTGTTGCCAATGCCAGCCAGGACCTCTTCCAGCCAGAATTCCTGGGGAAGAGAGTACAATCTAATCCATACCAGCGCATGAGTGAAGTCTTCCTTCTCAGGGCTGAACTTCTCTATCCAGAATCTTAAAAAGAGTCTTGCCGAGTTGTAGAAGTAAGGCCCCCCATCAAATATGTGATTGCGATCCTCAAGGTTGTGGATGATGATTGTGAAGAACCCCTTGGACCCCAGTTGTATCTCATAATGACCTTTTGGTTTCCACCAATGTTGTATCCATTTGACTAGATCGCGCACAGAAGGCTAGAGCCCTAGAAAATTTTCCCACCAGGGCATAGTCTTGCATGTATTGCTTCTGCTCCTCTATGCGTGGTGAGCTAATAACGTATTTTGGGGCCTGTGGCGCTTGTGGGATGCATTTACTCGACATCCAGGGAGTTGACGCAGTTTCAGGGACAGTCTCTTTGTCTGGATCGATGTCCATATTCCGATCCTTGAAGGTCCCTTCCGCTAGAAGCTTCGAACGCAAGTCTGGTGGCGGCTCAAAGGTCGGTCGTTTCCTTCCTCCTGCAGGGTTTCCATTCGCCGCGGCTTAAATATAGGAGATGCTCGTCGTCTCCCCCTCCTTGCGAGACATGAGCCCCAACGGGGCAGTCGATGTGGTAGCACAGTTCAAAGCGGCTGAAAAGCCCTAAAACCTCGACGCAGAGCTCTTCCCTCGATATCGATTGAGTGAGTATTGAACATTTAATTTTATAGATAATAGACTGTATATATTTATTTCAGATTTGATTATTAGTTTTCTTTAGTTATTGTTTTTATTTAGATTAGTTCCTTAATGTAGTTTTCTTTTGTTTTCTAGGACTTAGATCGGCTAACGGAGCCGCTAAACTCGTCAGGGTGGGTCATCCCAAACGACTTGGGTTATTTAGACAACCTTGGACTGGATCCACTCTTCCAGTTGGCGAGCGTTCATTTTCACCCATCAACAAATGGTGCTAGAAGGAGGGCCTGAAATTTATTAATTGCACGAGGTGGTCGTAAGACTCCTCCACCACCTAATCGCTCACCTATAGTGACAAGAATTCATTCGAATTATAACATCCCCCCTCAAATATCAACCACATCAAACGACGATCCATGGATCACAGTTGAACCAGTAACCCTAAATTCTACAGGTGGTGACATACAAGAGATTGTCCGCCAATATCTCATAAGAACACATAGTTCCTTAGCCCGTTTAAGGCAACCAAATCGACCTTTGGACCAACCTTTAGATTTCTCTGATATCAGAGAACAACTTGGAGGCACTAACCTCACTGTGAACCCTACAGATCCAATCCTCACTCCTGCTGCAGGGGGATTTGGAATACCTCCCTCACCACCTCCATCATCTCCTTCTTCTTCTGGAGAAGACACCTCTGACGAAGGCAGTTCCCCTTCGTAGCCTTCCACAACACCTACACCAATGGCCAACCACAACAATCCTGCCAGACATTGGTTCGACCAGGATGCCATAGCCGTACCTAGGGCACATCATCCCTTACCCAAACATCTAGAGAAGTGGCTTCCCAAGTTTGACCCTGACTCCAAACAGATCGTCGAAGATCACATTAAAAAGTTTATGTTAGCCATAAGACTCCACAATGTCAAGCACGAAGATGTAGTCTGTAGGTTGTTCCCCTACACTTTTGAGGGCAATGCCTCTACCTGGTACTTTTCCCAACAACCCCATACCATTGTGTCTTGGGAAAAGTTCGAGTCATGCTTTTTGGAAAAGTTCGGAGATGATAAGTCCCCAAAAGTTCTAGTTATGGAGATTTCTAGCTTAAAAATGAACCCAAAAGAGAAAATTAAAGACTTTAATCAAAGATTCTTAACACTTAAGAACTGAATCCCTATGGATTCCATGCCTGCCGAGAATCTTATAATAGAATACTATACTAAAGCCTTGCATCAAAGTATAGCTATTTGGGTTAAACGATCTAAGAAGGCTACATTATTAGAGGCCTTTGAAGAGGCCAACTAGATTGAAAAATACATCCTTAGTTTAAAAGATTCTACTAGCAACGAAACATAGACTAGTTCTTCTTCCAAAAAGAAGATCTAAATCTTCCCTAGACCTGCTCAAAGTAAAGCACAACTTGAAAGCTATGATTTAGAAAACTTAACTAAAGCCGTTCAAAAACTGTCAAATCAAGTTATAGATTTGAAAATGACGACCGAAGAAGCTTCTTCAAGCAAAGGGCCTTACAAGCCCTCGTTCAGGAAACCTTTTCCCACCAACCGACCTAATCCTACTACTGAGGGCCTTAATCTAGAAAGTCTGCAATACGCCCTTCAAACAATTCTAGAAGCCCAGGATAACTTGATGCCTCCTGAGATTTCTGAGGAGGTAGTTGAACAAGAGAGAGTTCAAGAAGACGAGTCTTCTCCAAACATTTTTGGACACTTCTTGGATAGCATCTTTCAAGCTAACTTCGAGATAGTACATCCATATAATACTAGGAGTAAGACAACAAACAAACCTTCTTCCGAAAACACTACGACTTTGCCTCCAAAGCAATGTAAACTAGATGAGACTAAACAGAGTCATGTAAACCCCAACTTAGATTATGATTTAGTTGAAGATCTTAAAAAGTTAAGGGCTAACATTTATTTTTATGAGTTATTGAAATTTCCATTTTTATTACAAAAAATGTTACAGAACATCGCAGAGAATAGCAAAAATGGTAATTCAAGCAGTAACAAGGTTGTTCAGAACAAGGTTCCTCAGAAGACTTCCACTAAGAAAAATCCCGATCTTCACGATAAAGGAAGCCTTCCTGTAAATAATGTAAATAATGTAGATAAATTAGCTTTAGAAACTGCGAGTAAAGAACCAAAAACTACCACCCTTAGCACTCGCATAAATGTACCTCCATTTTTGTTAACTTTTGAAATCTTCAATAAAAACGTGCACAATTGTATGGTAGACTTAGGAGCGTCATCCAATGTGATGCCATGGTCTGTATGTCAGAAGATTAACGCTGACGTTGAACCATCCACTTTAAAAATCATCCAACTTGATCGAACTAGTGTTAAAGTTGTAGGCTAATTAAGGATTGTGCTTATAAGATTATCGTCCAACCCCAAGGTTCATCAAGTTATTGATATTATTGTTGTGGATATTCGAGAAGTGTATGGTCTATTTTTAAGAAGGGATTGGTCGGAGCAGCTACACGGCTATTTCACGACAGATTGGTCTCACCTGTGGCTTCCAGAGAACAGAAAGCCCAACAAAATCAAGGTAAATCATGAATGCTACCTTAAGTTCACGGTCACAGCTTTGAATGATCCCAACGAACCATTTGCACCCTCTGCTGATTCACCCAAAATACAAGGGATGGATACCTTTTTCGGCAATTTCATGGCCGAAGCTTCAGCTATCACCAACCTAGAACAACAGTCTAAGATTGTAGCATATGTGCAGCCAACAACTTCTACACAACAGTCTCATACACCCGATAAAAATCAAATTTTGTCTCTTTATTTAGACGGGTCAAAGTCCAAAGAAGGAGCTGGTGCAGGCTGCGTTATTATTGATCCCTCAGGTAACAAAACATTGATTACATGTAGGTTATAATTTGAATGTACTAATAACACAGCAAAATATGAGGCTTTACTGCAGGGTCTCAGAAAATATTTGGATATGAACATTCAAAACTTGACTGTCTTTGGCGATTCTGAAATCGTGGTTAGACAGGTAAGAGATTCTATCCACTGTCTCTCTCCACATCTTAAAAGCTACCAATCCAAGGTATGGAATTTAATGAATAAATTTTCCTCTTTCAATACAAAATCTATTCCTAGATTGAATAATTCTAAAGCAGATCTATTAGCTAACGTAGCTTCCAAACTCTTTCCTGCAGAAGGCTTGTCCCCGGATGCATTCTCCGTCGAACTGTTGTTTAGGCCATCCGTTCTCGACAACATCACGAATTGGAGAGTCTTCGACGATGATCAACAGATTATTAGCTTCCTGCATATGGAAGAAACTTTTCAAGGCATAGTGATAAACAAATGCACTCATGAAGACAATTTGTGTGATTTCACGGTAATACTAGATCCGAGAACTCCTTAATCTTCATCGGACATGGTAAATTCGATCCCTAGATCTGTAGTTAGATTAGAGAAATATTACGACCTTCAAGATAAATTCAAAAAATTAATCAACTGTAAAACCAGTAGTTCCTCGTTATCATATGAAAAAGTGAACTTAGGAACTAATGACAATCCACCGTGAATTAATTTAGGGGTTGGGTGCTCTGAACAAGAAAAAGCTACATTTATTAAATTGTTCAAAGAATTTAAAGATGTTTTTGCATGGACGTATGATGACCTTAAAACTTTCGACCCCAACATCATACAACACGTCATTCCTATGAAACCCCAAACCTTGCCCTTTCAACAAAAATTAAGAAAAATGCACCCTAAGCTCGAACCAACTGTCAAAAAAGAATTAAATAAACTCCTGAATGCTAAGATAATTTTCCTTGTTAGGCACACTCAGTGGGTCTCTAACCTTGTCCCTGTCTGGAAGAAAAATGGAGAAATCCGACTATGCGTCGATTTCTGAAACCTTAATAAAGCGTCTGATAAAGACAACTATCCTATCCCACCCATGGAACCGATCCTTCAATAGGCATCTAGTTCTGAAAGACTATCCTTATTGGACAGTTTTTCAGGGTACAACCAAGTCCTGATGTCTCCTCCAGACCAACTTAAAACTACCTTCCGCACTCCATGGGGCACCAACGCTTATCGAAAAATGCCCTTTGGATTGATTAATGTCGGTGCCACTTTCCAGAGAGCGATGTACATCGCTTTCCGAGGCTTAATCAATCAGTCTGTCATAGTTTACTTAGATGATGTTACTGTATTTTCTAAAAACAAAACCGATCATCTAGCTCATTTACGAGCCGTTCTACAGTGATGTCGTAAATACGACATTTCCTTAAATCCTAAAAAATCCATATTTGCAGTAGAATAGGGTAAACTCTTAGGATTTATTGTGTCAAGCAAAGGGATGATTATCGACCCCGAAAGGACTTAAGTCATCTCAAAACTTCCCCCTCCTACATCCAAAAAGTCTATGCAATCTTTCTTAGGCTAGATAAACTTTGTCAGGATATTCGTCCCCAATTTCTCCGAAATGGTCAGACCTTTACAGAACTTAATTAAGAAAGATGCACAATAACATTGGGGACCCTTAGAAAATCAAGCTTTTAATGCAATAAAAAAGGCCATAATAGACGCTCCTTCTCTCATGAGCCTCGACTTTTCACAGGACTTTACACTCTACACTTTTGCTTCTGACAGTTCCTACGCTGTAGTTCTAACTCAAAAGAACGCTGAAAACAATGAAGTACCCATTGCCTTTATGAGCTCTGCTTTCAGAGGCACGAAAATTAATTACCCAGTGGTATATCAACAAGCCTACGCTATTTTCAAAGCAGTCAAACACTTCCGGTCTTATCTTTTGAAATCTAGGACAAAATTTATTGTCTCTTACCCAGCCGTCAGGAATCTGTTAGTGCAAAAAGAACTAGGTGAAAAGAGGGCTAACTGGGTTACCTCCTTTCAGGAGTATGACATAGAAATTACCCCAGATCACATAGTGAGAAGCCAAGGGTTATGCAATTTAGTTGTCGACTCAGCCGCGGGACAACAAGAAGAAAACCTAGGACAACACGATCAAAATGCAATCTGCTGTGCACAAAACTCTATCAGTCCCTGGTATGACGATATAAAATTCTGTCTTGAACATGGGTCAACCCCCCGTCACCTGGATCCCACTAAAAGAAGAGCGTTGATATTAAAGGTTGCCTCCTTTCATTTTATTAATGTTATTTTGTTTCGTCAAAATTTTGATGGCGTACTAATGCGCTGTCTTGAGAAAGACGAAGCAGAAAAAGTCTTACTAGAATTACATGCAGGAGAAGCTGGTGGTCATTTTGGTGGTGACACCACTGCCCATAAAGTTTTGAGAGCCGGTTATTACTGGCCCACACTTTTTAGAGACACCCATGCCTTGTGCTGTAACTGTACTATTTGTCAAAAAGAATCAGGGTGGTTACAGAAACCAGCCTTTCCTTTGCAGCCCGTTCCAGTAGACTCTCCTTTTCAGCAGTGGGGCCTTGATATTATAGGTCTAATTAATCAACCATCCTCACAACAACATAAGTTCATCATAACAACCACAGATTATTTCACCAGGTGGTCTGAAGCTGCCGCATTAAGAACTGTGAATACCAGTCAGGTAATTGCCTTTATAAATTCAAATATTATCACTCGTTTTGGTATCCCTGACTGTTTAGTATTCGATAACGCTTCTTATTTTTCATCTCTTGAGATGAGTGAGTTCGCTTTAGAAAAATGAATTAAATTGAAGTATTGTGCTAGCTATTACCCCCAGGGCAATGGATTGGCAGAGTCAACAAATAAGAATTTGATTAAAATCATCAAGAGAATGGTATTTGAGAATCACAAAAACTGGCATAATGCACTATTAAATGAGATCTGGTTTGATAGGGTAACACCACAAACTATTGTAGGTAACTCTCCCTTTTTTCTCGTCTATGGTAGAGAAGCAATTCTGCCACCACACATTCTTCTTCCCTCACTTCAGCTATCGCAGAAAATACAAGGAGAAGACTGTCCCCCTTTGGAAAACCGAATTAACGCTTTGATGAAGCTAGAAGAGGTAAGAGCCCAAGCTAAACGTAAGTTAGATCAGCATCAAATAGTAGTTAAAAGCTGGTTCGATTCTAACTCTACCTCTGATAGGAACTTTGAAGTAGGTGAACTTGTCTTGAAATGGGACAAACCGCATGAGGGGAAGGGAGAGCACACAAGATTTCAAAACTTATGGCTTGGTCTGTTTTTAATTGCCGAGAAGTTGGGTCCCATCTCTTTCCGATTGCAGAATCTAGAGGGGCAGCCTGGCACCTATCCGGTGAATGGCTAATCTCTGAAAAGATATTTCGCTTGATGACAACCCTTTGTATATTATGTAAATATTCTGTTTTGGGTTTGCTTTTCTTTTACTGTTTTGGCTTTGAGTTTTTCCTTTGCACTTATCAGTTTTGTTTTTGAAAATATACATACCTGTGTGCTGAACTATTCAGACAAGGAAAACAGAAAATTCTTTCACTGAAATGGTTGTTGAAAAATTGTGTAAACACCAATTGTATACTTCTGAAATTTACATCTGTGTTGAATTTTTTTTTGTTTGAAAGAAGTTAATTGATTTCCATCTGTGAGTAAAGCCTGTCATGATCATCTATTATCTTCTTACGCTGTCCTTGTTCCTTAAGGGAATGACTCAGAAAGATGTCTCCCTGCCTTAGAAAGTTGGTTTTGTAAACAAACCACCTCTAGATCTTAATGAAGGACAGTTCTAAAAATTTTTGTTGAGGTCTGTAAAAAAATATGCTAAAATATCATAATTTTCAGCGTCACCCCACTCAACTATATATCTTAAAAAAATAAAAAATAAAAAGAGTTGCGGGAAGTGTTTGTAAACCCGTCGGGATGCTGAACATGTCTGCTGGCAGCAGGTAAATGCATGCATGACGCCAAGACAACTTCATCGGGGTACTGAACAGGCCCGCTGGCAGCGAAGCAATGTTGGGTATATGAAAATTTGTAAATATGTAACCTCTTGACCTTAAAACGTCCTTTATTCTGATCTGGAACTTCTTGGCAGGATACAGACATCAGAGTGTGTTAAATGGCAGCCCTGTTGAGGCTATGGATGCCTACTAGAAGCAGTGGCTTTGTCAACAATATTGGGTATTTTATCTTTAATATCGTGGCTCGCTTATCTTAAGACTGTTATCAGTTTTCATTCTTTAAACACTGCTGGAATATTTGATCATTGATGATGTTTAAACAATTTTCTGGTTATTTCTGTTGGAATTATTCCTGTTATCCTAATCTGAGTTCGTTATTTTGGCAGAGATAAGTGCTTCTACCAGTGTGACACCATTGTTGGCAGCCAATTCACTTTTTTATACTGTCCTTATAAGTTGCCTACACCAGTGTTTTGCGAACCTTGATTTTCATCGCAATCTTCAGAATAAAACAACACTATTATTTTGCGCATTTGCACACTTACCTTTGTTCTCGTTTTCACGAATGCAAGCATGAAAAATTTGTTTTCAAAGTCACATTAAAATCGTCACTGGATTATTTTGGTTACTCTTGTCTATGTGTTCATTGCATTTCCTAATTTAATTATAGTCGCACAGTTGGAAAGATACCAAGATCTTTACTCATTTGGCATTCTTTAATTGTTAATATGACTTCGTTTTTACAAGACTGTGATGATATCCTTATGATCGAGTTTTTGATACATTGGTGTTTAGATGTTCTATGGTATTCCATCAATTTGTTTGACACATTGGTTACATGAAAACACATTGACGTTGTGGTTAGACCCTTGGTATAAATCATTTCATACATATTTGATATGATCGAACCCTTAGTGTTGATTTCGAATCATTGTTTTGGTTTTAAAACTATGCTAAAACTATTGCTCGTGCAAATGTTTGGTCAACTTACCATAGATTTCATTGATTGTTTGAATGGCATAGTTTATAACATATGCAATAGTGATTTGAACCACTATATGCGCCGTCGGTTGTACTGTGGGAAATGACTATTTTGCATGGGCCGATCTAGCTCCATCACCTTCGCACACTTGGGCATTATTCCTTCCCCCTATCCCGGGTTAGCTATGTTGTTTTCGGGTAAGTATGTGAGCTATCGACCTTGCGTATGCCCTGTTCAAACCCTTTCCCATTCACCCAGCTCACCGTGTGCTTCTGTCTATGGCACCGGTGGTGCGCATAGAGCCAAATGGTAGCCAAACTCTGTTGCTATTCGATAATGCTTGCAAAGATTTAGAAAATAGTGGTTGGCTGGTGTTTATATAGAGGTTCGAGGGTTTCAACCTTTCGGTTTCCCAACACTTCACCCTCACCTTCGACGGGTGCAGGGCTAAGGTCGGAGACATACAACTCGAGCTCAATGAGGAATTCATGAGTTCAGCCATAGGACTACCAGCGACAGGGAAAAGGTGGTTTAAAATTCCAAAGTTGACGAGGTGTCGTGGCCTCTCCTTTTCACGTCAAGGAAGATTGTTTCCTGTGATAGAGGTATGCCTATCAATACCCTCAAACCCAGGTGGCACGATCTTTTGGTAATTGTTAAAAAGTTTGTGACCTGTGAAGGTCGGTATGGCTTGGTATTTTTGTATCACCTCTGATTATTGATGAATTTCATAGGCTACCCTTTGAATATGTCGCATTACTTCTTGCGTAGTCTTTACAAAATGTCTAAAAGATTCAAGCGCGAGAAGTTTGATAGCAGCCTTTTTCATCATGGCTTGATTAAACTCATTAGTGTCCACCATTTGAGCCTTCATGGTGATAGTTGGCAAGCCTTCCTATTTGGGAATGACTTTTCCACTCCCAAGTCTATCCATGTGGACAAGCTTGTGGTTACAAAAACTATGGTTGAGCCAGCCGTGCCTTTTCATATCCTTCTCCCCCCTATCAAACCCTCGGATTGCCCTGACATCGACCTACCCGATACCATAGCCAACCCGTATAATAAAGACAAGACTGAGGCCGTAAAGAAGCCTGTGAGTAAGAAAGGCAGAGGTGACACTGCTGTCAACAGTAAAGGGAAGAAAAACGCTCGATGAATATCGAGGTGTGCTAGGAACAAACCCAAGCAAAACATCGACCAAAAGCCAATAGTGTTGAGCGAGGAGTCGGACTCCGATATTGAGTGTTTCTTAGCTGAGGAGTACCCCTATTCTCATGGCCTATGCTCTAAGGAACCCTATGACCATGTCTCTAACTTACCCCCATGCCTCAAAAACGACCCTAACTACTCAGGAATCAAGCTACAAAAGGAAACCCCTAGTAACTTGAACAAACCCTCACCGATGATGTCAAAGACTGATCAATCATCGTGTTCTCAATGTAATTCTTGGCTAGAGAGTTATTACACCAACATTCCCCTGTTGCAATCGAAGATCAAATCATTAGAGGAACGGGTGATAGTGCCGGCGAAGGAGAATGACATGCTACAAGCCAATGAGAAGAAACAAAAAACCACTGGTTCGATTGTCTTCAGGAATGTCGAAGCAGCAACAACCTTTGCCAATTCAAAATTATCATGACCAATTTTCCCGGGTATGTGTTTTGACATCAATTTTGCTTTGTAAGTTTGATTGAATTAATTTAATTGATTGGAGTTGTTTGCAATTAGCTCTGTTCGTTTTTCAAAATGGTTCTGTTATACTCGGATCACTAAAAACGATTTCGTTGTGAATCATGTACAATAGATTCATTTTTCTAAACCCAAATATAGCTATGATTTGGTTATGCGATTTTGTTATGCTCAGATTAGTATAAGCGATTGAGTTGTTTGTGATTCTGTTTGATTTTCTTTGTAAAAATTCTGTACATTTGAAATTGGATTTGCTTTCATTCAGTTCTGTCTGAATAAACGAGTCTGTTTCGTTTTGAATAAATATTCTCATTTGGATTTTTGATTACATTTGACCTATGCAAAAGATTTATTTGATAAAATCGTGTAACTGTGTTGATTGATACGATTTATCATATGGATTGTGTCGGCTCTAATATAGTTTAATTTATTTCTTATGACTTGATTTTGAAACGATTCCATATGCTTGAATTGGCATGATCCTTTACGTATGCAATGCATCAATATCAGTGAGTGGTTTGATAAATATAATGTAATCTATTGATTCGTAAAACGACTCTGTTAGCTTTGATTTTGAAAAACAATTTTGTTAATGGCTGAGGTGACATAAACTGTTGCATGAATGATTTGTTTAACTAGTTACTGTTTGTGTCGATCAAAATTGGTTCATGGAAATGATTTCAACGCTGTCGAATTATCTAAGTGATTCTATTTACCCTAAATTGGTAATAACAAATGTTGAACAGAGTGCATGTATCTCTGTTTCCATTCGTTTGACCACGATTTCGTTTGTTTCAATTTGCATGCGAGTTTTGGTTTGATATTGCATGAATGATTCACTCTATTTGGAATTAGTAATTAAAGATTTGGTTGAATAAGTCAAATATAATTATGCTAAGTTTTGGATTGATTTTAAAATGATTATGTGCTCAAATTAGACCAGCTACAGAATCACAAGATTCTGTAGCTAGTCTTAAAAATTAGATTTTTGCTAATTGATCAATAAAACAATATCTAAACTTCTGTATTCTTGTCTACTTACAGGTACCTACAAATTTCATTGAAAAATGGGACATGCTGTAGCAGTTTAGATATAGTTTTCAGTTGTTAGTCATAGGAAAAATAGGGACTTGGGAGATTATTCCCAGATTTTTTGTAATCTACTTTGATAATTCCCACAGGGATGTTTTACCCTGTGGGAGGTCTTTAAATAATTTTCATTTTTTGTAATGTACCCATCATCATCACTGTGGGGAGAACCAGACTATGGATTTATAATGATATAGACTGGGATGAAAGTTGATGTCTTGTAACAACTTTAGCTTTCAATATATCAAACTTTTGTTTCAAGTTTTATTCTTATCAGTTTCCAATCAGTGATCGACTACTTTAGCTATCATGATTCATTGCATGTTGATGTGATCTGATTTATATGTTGTCCATATCTGATCTCTCTTATTTAAAAATACAACAATTACTCTATTTCAATTTAATGAATATAGGTTTATCTTTTTCATTAATTGAATCATTTTGTACAAATCTTTGCACACAGATTTATCTAAATGTGATGATTTGTAAATTATAAGATTGCTGTAATTTTTTATGTCTTGTTTGTCCTGTCATTTATATTTGAAGAGCACAGCTGCTTCTAGTTTACGAGAAGCTCGTGGAGAATCTGGTGCGGGTTTCCTCCCTCCGAACATCTAGAACAACTATTGCATACAGGACAAACCTAAAGCGTTACTTCAGGTCAGTTTGTTATTTGTTATTTGATAGTTAATTTGTTAGTATAATTTAAGTAGTTTATATAGATATATAGTTTAGATTCTTAGTTAGAATTATTATTTTAGTTGCTTAGCTTAGATAGTTTTTTTTATTTAATTTCTTCCTCTTAAAATTATAAAAATCAAAAAACAATAGTTTCGCTGTCTTAGGACAATTTACAAATGACTTTTGCAGGTTTTCATTTAAATATGTAATCTGTAAATATTGTATATTTGTAATTGGATTTGATTCTGTTGATAATTGAACATTTAATTTTATAGATAATAGACTGTATATATTTATTTCAGATTTGATTATTAGTTTGCTTTAGTTTTTGTTTTTATTTAGATTAGTTCCTTAATGTAGTTTTCTTTTGCTTTCTAGGACTTAGATCAGCTAACGGAGCCGCTAAACCCATTAGGGTGGGTCATCCCAGATGGCTTGGGTTATTTAGACAACCCTAGACCGGATCCACTCTTCCAGTTGGTGAGCGTTCATTTTCGCCCATCAACACTCCTCGACTTTGTTGTGCCCAAGTTGTGTTATTATTGTTGAATTTTTATTGGGAAATAAATTATTAAATGATTTCTATGTAATGTATTTTGTAAATGAAAATAAGCATCCTTGAAGTGAAAACCCAGTTCTAGATCTTTGGAAACATAGTGTTGAATTTCAATTTTGAAACAATAAGGGGTTTTTCATTTTAATTGACATTGAAGATGACCTTGTTTGACATATTAGAACAATATCGATGGGAGTCCTTTCCATTATACCATTTTACGCAAAATACACTCCCCTCATTATCCCAATTACATTTTTCACTCCCTGTTATGTTGTTACTCATTTTTAAGGAAAAGTCTGTATGGAAATAAAAGAAATGAAGTGGCAGTAATTGATGATTTCTATTTTGAGATATGTTTAGATACACAGTTTATTGTTTTTGTTGATTTCTTGAACAATATTCGTAAATATTTCCCCCTCCTTGATATCACTTTATGCTAAATACAATCCCTCCATACTCCCAATGATGCTATCAATTCCTTGTTTGTGTGACAATTAATAAATGGCATTTTTATGGATGGATTGCATGCTCCATGTAGTAAATAATAGAGCCAACTCTTGATTTATTTAAGTAGAGTTTCATGTATGGGTTATTAATAAATTTTCATGACTGGTTAAATATTTCTATAGGATGAGTTTTTTCAGTAGGGGCAATAATGGCCGAAATAATAAATGCAGAGGTAATTGGCAGCGAGGCTATAAAAGGCCTCGTTTTTCTATTCACTTCGATGTTGATCCACAAGAGTTAAACCAGCTATTTCAATATGGTTTTTTTAATTTGGTTGGCCATGGTATATTGCATCCCTGACCTGATAGAACCCCAGTTCAACCTCCTCAGAATTTTCCCAGCATTCCTATTCCTCCACATGTGTCAATGCAGCCCGAAGTCCCCGCTAATGACGATTGGAAAGAAATTGTCCACCAAATTGTCTCTCACCATCATGGTTGGCCCACTGTTTGATTTCCTCTACCACCACCAGTTAATCCCAATGCTAAAATTGCTCATGTTGTTTCGCTAGTATAGTTATCGCACGCCAACAAAAGATTAAAAACTGATATCCCACAACCTGTGCAAGAAAAAGGAAAAGTAGGGACCTCCCCCTCTAGTCCATCCACAGAGTCTTCTAAATCCGTGTCTTCATGTCTCCACCTAAAATATGACTACTCCCATGTGATCAACGAAATACAACCACAAGGGTCTAACCAACCAAGGGCTACCCCAAAAATGTTAAGAGGAGACAACAATTATAAGAGGAAATATGCCTCACACAGCAAAAAATATGGATTTTAAATGTTTTTTTTATGATATTCAGTGATGAAGACAATGTTTAATGATTTTTAGCATATTTTGGAGAATAAGCTTTATTTTGGATATTTTTTGTCGATAAGATGGATATATTGTTTTCTTGGGATATGGCCTTAAATTTTGATGATATTCAAATATTTGATTTAAATGATATCCATGGGAGCTACAAGGGTGTTGTATGATCCAAATGATAATTTCTATACTTTATATTTGATGATTGACAAAGAGAATGATGGGAGTCACAAGGGGTCCCACCTATTTAGTAATTATTAACTAGATCCTTATTTATATATTATTATTAATTATTTCTCCCTAAACTAATTAGTTAAGTTAATTTGAATTAACTAAATAAAGTATTTGAACTACCTCAACTTATTGAGAAATAATAAAGGTTCAATGAGAGGAAGAGACAAAGGAGAATAGAAGGAGAACTACAAGACTAAGGTTTGCTCTCTAGTTAGTGAGATAGCTTCAATTTTCATTAATTTTTGAGTTTACTTGAAAGCCTAATCCTCTTGTTGATAGAAGGGTCTTATTGAAGGCAACTAGCTGGATTCAAAACTAAATCATACCATTCATCAAATTGTTTTAAAGGTGTTTGATTTATCTTTGATAGTCTGTGTATTATTGTTGGTTTATGAATTAATTTTCATGTCTGATAAAGGATATCTTGGAGAGTCAAGTGGCAGAATTTTTTGGCAAGCTCATCTAGATCGTTAGTTTCAATTTTATTTCATTGTCAGGGTCTTTTTGTATGATTCCCATCGGATACTTCTAAATTTGACTTTGGTCCATCCTCTCACGGGGGTTTGTAAAACATGAATACAATTTTTATATCTCAGAATGAAATAAAATCAAATTATTGTTATGTCTCATACATGTGTTTTCATGACTTGGTTCTTCCTTTCACTTTTGTCTCCATGTTTACTTTATTGTAATATATATATACATTCATGTAGCTTTGCTTAAATTTTATTTTTAAAATGCAACATATACAAATCATAAAATCATCCTTGATCCTTTGTAATTAATACTTGTGGATTGAGTGAATGTTTTGAGGCTATAAACCCCGGGTGACATTCCCAACTATCTTATCTTAGCCAAGGAATATTTGAAAATGATTGAGTGAGGTAATCCATACCTTTTACTCAACACATCATGCCACCAATTTCAGGTGAAAATATAAATGAAAACCTCCGCATTTAGTACTTTGCAGAGGTTTTCCTTTGCGTAGGTGTTAGTGTAAGTTTTTGTTCAATGCATGTCAAAATCCAATGCGTCGGTGCATTTTGTATGAAAATTGCATTGATGCATTGATGTAAACTAGGAACACTAGTTACTTAGAAAATACCTTCAAAATATTGTTTGAAGTTAGAATGTCACATGCTTCTCAGAATTTCTTCTAAGAATACAAACATGTATCAATTGTTCTTTTGTCTTAAATGCAAGGGGGAAAATGATAATATCAAATGTCAAATTTTTTAGATTCCTCATTCCATATTATTTGAAGTTCACCAAGTTCTCCTTAGCATTTGTTGTAAGTCAACATTTTGTTTATATTTTATTATTTTTTTGAATCTATGATACCTTTGCATGTGCATTTAAATAATTATGCATTGAGATTTATAGGATCTTGATTAGGGTCAGGTTTAGATGTGTAGGATATTCCAGTAGTACAAAAAAGTCACAAGATCTTATTTGGAGAAAGATACAATAGGTAGATGGTTGAAGAAAATGGAGAGCCACTTTACGCCACCACTGTAATAAACCATATTCCAACAAGCATCCTAGGCCAATGGTACTTCACCACAAATTAGATCTCTTTTTATGACACCCCCGTAGTATGTGGCTATTCAAAATAAAAAGGGTTGAAGGTGAAACTTCATTGTGTCACACTATCCCATTATGTTAATGACCGACTACTTAAAGTTGATGGTCTGATAGCTCCCATTGCATTGAAGAAACCAATACACGATATAGAAAAGACATGTAGGAACACTTCCATATACTCATTTTTTGAAAAGTTGGAAGCCAAATCCATTGTGTTTTGTCTAAAATCAACCAAATCATCTCCTTTTGTTGATTCAACTTAGATTTCTAGTAAGACAAAGTATGATATCAATATCACCCAAAACATCTCTACTAGGAGAACCAAATGGTTGTATGAGTTGAGAGAAACAATGTCAAAGTACACATCAAGGTCAGTTCAATTGTTAGACGACAATGATGATTTATCTCTTTCTACCCATCTGTAAAGTAAATACCAAATTTGTTATAACAATGCTTTGTATAGTGCTTGGCCATCTTCCTTGCCAATGCCTAATTTTGGGACCAAATTCTCCTGTTGTGGCAATAATTACATGATTTCCTAGTTTAAAATACATGCTACAAATATTGGGTTGTTTGGTCTTTCACATGTGTTTGCTTCTCCCAAATAGTTAGTAGAACTTAGGCAATTTTGTGGTATTCTTTGGAGTTAGTTTGATTACTTGAATATTGTTAAGTACAAAAGCATTTCTAGGCATAGTATGTGCATGAATGGTTATGCTTTCAAAAACTTTAATATGGAAGAACCTATTTTATATCTATGGTTCTCCACACACTCATGGCAACATTTCAAGGTTCATAAATAGTTATTGGTGCTTAGTGTTTAGTACAAATTGTTTGTTTCAAAAACACTCCAATGACAAAGAGTTCCTTATGAAAATGAAGGCATCTAGATTTGTTTTTATGCATTCAATACATAGTTTGTCTCTTGGTGACGAGTTGTTAATAAACTATAAATTTTGGAGACAACAATTTACTCAGCAAAGGAGACATGTGTAATATAACTAGGGAGAATAATGTGGGGTACCCAAGGAAGTAATAAAGGGGAATAATTTATGTAACGTGGCTATAAATCATAGAATAAGGTACACTTTATAGTTGGTGGGTAATAAATAGGCCCATCGAGTAATTAAACAAAATAAATATAATAATGAGAGGTAGTTTGCATAGACCCCTAAGAATATTCACGAGAAGGTATACATAAATATAAGTATCCTCATATTGAGATATGTTGGATGCTGAGTATTGTATTGTATAAAGCATGGCTTATAGAGTGATTCCTTCCATGAAGATTAATTGATGGTGTTACCCTACCTTAAGGTTTCTCTCCATATTATTTTGTGGATGCATTTAATTATTCTCAAGTTAAGGCTTATATTTTATATTTTATCTACCAAGGCTTACTACAACTTGCATTAGGACTACCTTTAGACTCCCCTTGGGGAATAAGTTAAAGATCATTGAGTAATTGTATTTTTGGATATTCAATGGAATTAATGTAAATTTATTGATTAATTTGACATTTGTTTTATAATTTGTTAAAATTCCATGCTTCTAATAAATGTTTGGATGAATGTTTGAGCATACTAAACACACAGTGTTTACTAATATCATAGATTTAATGTTCAATATTTTTATCAATGAGGATTTGGATGATGATGACATGTCTACCATCTATAGTTGCATCCCAGTATGATGTCAACTCGAGAGAAGGTTTTTAAAAAAACATATCTCATAGAGGAATCATACCAAGAATGGTTTAGTCAACCACCTAATCAACTCCCGTAATGCCCTAAGTCACAAATTCACAATATCTATAATAACATTGGTTCTTGACATGTTGGGGATGAAGATAATTATACATAGATTGGTATGGATGTAATAGCCAAAATTCAATTAAATCTAAATACATAGATAAACAACATAATTTGCAACCATTAACCAATAAAAGTAAAGATACTTGATTCAATATTAAAAATTTTATAAGGAGTGTGTGCTGAGTAACTCACTTGAAACTTCAAGGAATCAACTTACTTACAATGCCATGAATGTTGAACCATAATATTTCAATCCTTGATCCAACATTCCATAACAAAGTGTGGTGGACAAATCTCCTCCCAACCAACCCCTCAGTCATCATGACTGAGAACCACCGAGCCCTCAATCCACTACTATGCCAACTCCTCATAGCCCTGTCCTCAAATTGGCCAAGGAAAAGATCAATGATATATTCTCTTTCTTCTCCTACCTTATATAGAATCTATCAAAGATAAATAAATCAATCCCTAAGATTCATTTTTCATTATGTAATTCTTTCTTTATCTTACTATTTATTTTCCCATAAACTTATATTATTTTTAGTTTTTTTTTCCATAAATCACCTTTACTTATTTTACCGCTTTCTTTTATTACACAAATATTTGTTTTTAAGTAATTATTATGATCCCTTTATGATAACTTTAACATCTCGCTCTTGCGCGCACTGAGTGAACTTATTCTTTGAGGACGCTTGCTTTCAAGTGATACAAATTATTATACCATTGACTTTTGATTATTATTATGAGGCATTATGGATGTGATTATATGTTATTTTTCTGTATTGACTTAGACAGGTGCTATTGACTCGGTTCTCCTGAGTGTGCAGGATTTGGACCTTGAGGATGCCGAGGCATCGATGAAACCCTTGGACTCAGGATCGAGTTAGGGAGTGGATTATTGGGGTCTAATTGTTGTATATATATGACATATGTGCATCTGATTAGATGTTATGATTATGGATTTAGTTCTTACATGATTCATTGATGATGCAGGCTGACGATAGCTTGCCGACCAGACTCACATGTGGAGTATAGGGGTCACGCACGGATACCATAGACGTTGAGGGAGAGGTGTGGATAACATCCCTGCCACAACCTACTAACACTACCATCGTGGCTCGAACTGTAGGTTAACGACTACCTAGTTCGAGAAGATCCACGATGTCGTGAAGGAAGACTGCGATAGTCACTCACGATGATTATAAGGGGAGTTAAATAAGGTAGGGACCTTATTACTTAGAGGTCCTTAGTATCCCACAAGGTCACCTAGCAGAGTATTGACTCTAGGTGTTTTGGATGTCTACCAAGTCATTCAAGAGGCAACCGGCACCCTTGGAGTACATAGTGCGTCCTGAAGGGCACATTGTGCAAGAAAAATGGAAAGAGGCGAGTGGCACCCTTGGATCACGTAGTGCATCTTGAAGGGCACATCGCGCAAGGGAAACATAATGAGGTGAGTGGCACCCTTGGATCACCTAGTGCGTTCTGAAGGGCACGTCGCGTTGCTAACTAATAAGAGAATAAACCTAGATGGATTTAGAATGAATAACATGATAAGAAATATTTAAAAACATTTTCCCTAATAAAATGTTGCCCAACCTTGAAAAATTAAAATCTAGGTCTAAAGTAATACTTGTGGGAAAAAAATAAAAATAATAATAATCATCATTAAACATGTGACGAAAAGGGGGTAAGAAACTTGATTAAATTATTGAGGGATTTAAAATTTTAAAAGGGAAATGATTGTTTTGTTACACATGCTAATTAAAATTTATTAATGAAAAATAAAGAGGGGAAAAAGATAATTTTCTACACTTACTAATTTGAGTTTAGATAAAAAGGAAAAGAGGGAAATTTAAAAGAATTAGGAAACTAAGGGTAAAAGGGGGAAACATAAAGAAAAAGGGAAACATAAGGAAAAAGTAGAATGGCCAACTTAGCAAGGAATCTTTCCTTTAAAAACTTTCTAAATTGAACTCAAATAGTAAATTTAGTAAAGGGGAAAGTCATTAAATTGTGTAAGGGAATATGGGGACACCTAGGAGCGATTCTAGGAATGCTTTTAGGTGGGTGATGGAAATAGGAGTAATTAAATAATTAATGAAATTAATTTCTGGCATGGATGATTTTAGGGGCTAAATTTCGCTCATGGGCTAATTTTCCATGGTTTTTCCAAAAATAAGATTCGCTATTTTAAAAATTATTCGCCCAAATTCTATAGGATAAAATCATTTTACCTCAAAAATTGCCAAAATTTTATAAAAACTATATAAAATCCTTAGAAATTTGAATATTTTTACAAAAATATCGCTAAACATTTATAGTTGGCATATGAAGGATTAGTAAGATTCGCCAAGGTTTCTACATTTTAAAATAAATTTCCATCCTTAAAATCATCCCTGATTTCTGGTGCAACGAAGGGGATGGGTGACACATGTACGTGGATGATTTTTCTGAATTAAATTATTGAACAGGAAATTAAATGGGAATTTGGGAAAGAAGTGACTTAGAAATTCTATATAAAGGAGGGAGGATGAGAATGATGGATCTCTTTTGTCATGCGTAACATTATGCTGCATAATTTTAAACTCGCCTGACTTAGATTGTGGGAGTTGGGATACCCAAATCACCCTTGCGAGGCAAGCTGGGAGCTAGATGTTCTCTGGTTCAGTGTGCGTGGCCCCTTTGCGTCTCGAGGGGATAAGGGGGAAGAAGACTATCCCTAACGTTGGTTGGGAGGTACCGATGAAGTCTCATCGATCGGTAAGCAGGAGCTGCATGGAGCGCATGGGACAATGACTCAGAGCGGAAAACTTGGGATACGGTACGCATGCTCTTATTCTGCATGATAGACTATTATTACTTTACGCTTTCATTTATATACTTTTAACTATGTAAAGAAGGCGTTTGACTTAGCATTTTAATTGAGAACTTAATTTCCCCACAGCCTTAAGCTCGCTGCTTGACTTGATTCCCTTGGAATTCAATCCATGAATGTTGTGATTTTGGTTTTGTTGATTTGTTGTGAAGAGTTGTTCTTTTACTTCGTCCTCATCCATAGTTTCTCAGTCCATGCTTGAGCACTCGGCCAGGAGTCGAATCGACGGTCGTCACTTCGGTGCATAGCAACCTATAGATTCTAATGCCCTGCTTTTCTGTGCATGGATGATGAGAAAAGGAGGTGTTTCCCAGTCGTCTACCCTTGTTGATTGTTCTCGGCTAATTGATGGTCTTTGTGCCTTCATGTGTTGAGTATTTATGCCATTGTTATCATTCCTATCCCCAAATTTTCAATTCTGCGTTTTCATACTTCTAGCTTGCGTTTTAACACTTAAACCTCAACGAATCTACCCTTGATCGAAATGCGATTGAAATTTTAGTTACACAACAAATTTAATTTATACCAATACCCATTTCACCCATACCTAATGGTCTGCAAATCAATTTCTTGATGCGGTGTAAGTTAGTAAATTCACACAACAACCTTTTATATAGCTATTCATATTTCGAGTTAATTTACAATTGATGTAGTGTTTTGTATCTAGCGATGTTTATACCGATGTAGCGATTTGTATTTGTATTTAGCGATGTTATAGCAAAATTATGCATTGGGTTAAACTCCAACGATATTTATAGTTTATTGTTACTCCTTTAATCTGTGCACAACGATACAACTCTGTAAGATGGAGCTAATGTTGGTTCTTATTATACGCATGTAGTATTTATCTAGTTATTGTTACTCCTTTAATCCGTGAGTAGTGATACACCTCTGTAATAAGGAGTTATACAATGTTCTTGTATTTTGCGCAATGATGTATTTATCTAGTATAGGGTTATTTTATTCTTGTTATTTGACAGGCATAGTGAGAAATAGGCACAATGATATTATTATTATTATACTGGTTTATCTCTTTAAATACATGCACAACGATGTATTCCTTAGAACGAGTTATTGTAAATTCTTAATTTACGCCCAACATTATATATTGATATTGTTATTCTTAATTTTGATACAGCGAAATGAGCCTGGGTGTTTTCTTTAATGTTAGAGCATTCCCATAGATAAACCACAATGAAATTTTAGGTGTTAGACCACCAACCAATTTTCCTCTACGTTGATTAAAATAGAATTAATATTCAGGTGTTCTGCATAGCGATTGCTAGATGGCGTTTGACATTAATGGATTGGTAATCCATTCTTGTATATCTCGTGTGACTGCTGACAATCCACCTTTGACAACACCGTTTTCTATAATAGCGATGGACATAATTTATTTTTGATAATGAATACCTTTTAATTACTGTGTGAGGGGTGTGTTTGGGAATCAATTTACAGAGGTACATCAATGATTTTTAAAATCATTAAAGAGTGACAACAATTTTACAAACACGGATTTTTAAAATCATGATGAATGGCAACGTTTATTTGTTTCAGACAACGATTGTTTTGTGAATGTCTGATAGCATTTTTTCCAACTGTTGCAACCTCCGAGTATCATTATAGGTGAACGGTCATGGAGTTATGCAAAAGAAATGGGTTATGCAGGAAACGCAAGAGAACATCCCTTGTCAGCTCATGGGATTTGGCATTGGGTTGACGTGTTAAGCACTTAGAAACGCCACTTGTGGGCACCTCCCTTCAGTCTGGTGCTGTGTCTCTTGGGTGCTACCTCGTGATTTTTTACGATTTGGATTGGCCCTCAAATTGTGGTCGATAGTTGAAGATTGGGCCTCAGACCCATACTTTTGGCCTCAGACCCATACATTTGGGGCAATGGCGTTAAGTGAATTTATGATTCCTGGCGGTAGATTACAATGCAGTAAATGATTGTCTTTAACAGTTTGATTTTTGGTCAGATTAATACACTGATAGAGGGTAAGAGGAATGGATGGTGGCGTATTTTACCTTTAAGTAACTAAATAAATAAATCCATCTCAATTGTCCTTCCTTAAGGTAAACTCAATTAATAGTTTAATGAAGCCAACTCTTGTGTTATTTTACTAACGCCTTATTCATTAAAATTTTTCCTTGTTAAGGTAAGGTAAATTAATTCCTTGTAAAGGTAAGGGTGAATGAAATAAATATAATGTTGTAAATGCAAACAACATAAATTATTTTAAAGCTACCACATGTCATTAAACTAATCATTAATAATCGATCACAATTTTTCTATTTTAAAAGGAAGTAGGGATTATTGTTACATGCTTTTAACTTTAGATAGAGGTTGGATTCACATGTTGTATTCATATTATGATGGAAAAATGTTATTGAGGTACTTATGGTTTTGCGCAATTCTAAACCTGTCGAGGGCATGATAGTCAAGTCTAGACTTCTTTCATTGGCTTGGGCCACGATTTGAAGGTTTAGGATGATTTAGTTGTGCCTTAGCTACTACTACGCTTGGCGCATTGTGGTGGCATGATTCCTTATAATGGGATAAATGTGCGCATTGATCAATGAGTGCGTATGATAACTTGACGTGGAGTCTTATGATTCCCGCTGTGGGAATTTTTCGTTGTAATAGACATTGGTACTTCGTTATGGAATGCCTTAATGTGGTTCGTTTCTCTCCATAGAGGCTTCTAGTTAATGGTCATTGAAGCCATTGTGTTAGGATCGACCGTGGTTATTGGTTTCCTAGAGGGTGTGCGTTGTGTTTGTCGTCAGGTGGTATGGTTTAATGGTTGTCGTCATTGCCTTCCTGCCTAAAAACAAAAAAAAAAAATTACTTGCTTGTGTCGCTTCTATTCATAACGATGGGGTCGTTACATATGGTATTAGAGCTAGGTTCAACCTTGTGACTGTGGATCACTAGGATTTCCACTTTAGTAAACCCATGAGTATTAACCGTTGCATTAATTAAAAACCTTAACGTGTCCATGTGGTGATCTCTTTTAGAGGACGCCTTAGAGGTTTGCAATGTGGTGCCATGGAAGGAGGTGTGACGCCTCTAGAAATTCCTGCACCCTCGGAGTCAAACCCCCAAGGGGAAGAACAAGTCCTTGGGAAGGATTCACTTGTAGTAAGGGATGATGATGGTATGACAAGGCCTTTCTAGGTAATGTCAAGAGCCTTGATTCAACATCGGTACCGAGATGAGGCCAGGGCACCTGTAACCCTAAGGGTCCACACCGTGCCCTAGCTAGTACCATAAGCATCCATCGAGAACTCGAGAGAGTTAAGTTCTCGAGTCCACAAGTGTCGCAGACGGCTGTGTCGTCGAGGCACAGTTGTAGAGAAAGGATTTGTGCTTCACGGTTCACGATTATGATCTCCAGCATGAAGGTCCACATGGTGGTATTTGAACTAAAGGGGAGCCCTCTTCTATGGCAGAATATGCTCCTGCCACTTTTGAACATGGTCATTGACGACGTGTCATGGGAACTGTTTGAGGAATGGTTCCAGGAGAGGTATCTTTCTGAGGAGTTCATTGAGCGTCAGCTCAACGAGTTTGACACCTTGCAACAAGGCAGCCGCATGGTGCCCGAGTACGAGGCCCGTTTTGGAGCTGCTTCGATATCCTTCGCACCAATTTACCCAGAAACTTAAGGTTAAGAAGTTCGAGGTTGGCCTTATTGTTACAATTCAACTTCTACTTCGGGTACCAGGAATACGGGACTGAAGAAAGTATGTTGGATTGTGGGGAGCCACATTACCAACATTACTGCCCAGAGGAAGGGGTCAGTGCATCTGGACCAACCGAACCCACTACCATGGGAGTTTTGGGAAAGGCCCTTCAGATTCATGCAATGGTGAATAACTGCCAGGCAGAGCACCAGTCGACTGTTCTCGAGACGTCAAGTATCGTTGCTGACTAGACCCTTAGTATTGATAGATCCCAGTACTACCGAGAGTTTCATCTCTGGTGTTGCGCTAAAAAGGATTAAGGTAAAGGCAGTCGAACAGGATGAGTTTAGCTTTGTAAAGATGGCTCTAGGAGCCAACCAAAAGGTTGGAGGAAGGGTTACCAGTGGTACCCTTAACCTGGGAGAGTTTGTCACTAGGGCCGACCTGTATGTCATGATATTGGGATCTTATGGCATCGTAATCAATATGGATTGGTTGGAATCGCATGAGGCGATACTCAACTGTAAGACAAAATGGTTGAGCTTGGTTGATGATGAGGGAAATATATGCATGAGTGTAGGTTGGAACCAGGGAGTTTCCTTTAGGTTTATCTCTTCCTTGTAGTTATGGAAGAGCATGCGCAAGTGATATAAGCTTTATGTGATCCTTGTGTTAAATGAGAAGGGAGTAGCGGAAGGTATATAACACCTTCTTGTGGTGAGAGAGTTTGCGGACGTCTTCCTGGAGGAGTTACCTGGGATGTCGCTAGAGAGGAGATTGGAGTTTAACTTAGACTTGAAACCAGGGACTAAAATGATAGCAAGAAAATCTTATCGGATGTCGACCCCGGAGTTACAAGAGTTGAGAATGAAAATCAAGGAGTTGTTGGACCTGCGACTTATACATCCGAGTGTATCACCGTGGGGTGTGCCTGTTATCTTCATACGAAAGAAGGATGGGTTGTGGAGACTCTGCATCGACTACTGTCAATTGAACAAGGAAACGATCAAGAATCAATATCCGTTGCCGAGGATTGATGATCTGTTTGATCATATGAAGGGTGTGATGGTGTTTTCCAATATCGATTTGCGATCAGGGTATCACCAGTTACCAATCAAGGAGGATGACGTCCCTAAAACCACCTTTAAGATGAGTTTTGGACATTACGAGTTTATTGTTTTACCGTTTGGACTAACAAACACCCTAGGAGTATTTATGAGTTTGATGAATGAGGTGTTTCACGACTACTTGAACAGATTCATCCAAGTATTCATTGACGATATTTTGATTTACTCTTGGACAAAGGAGGAGCATGAAGAGCACTTGTGCTTGGTACTACAATCTCTACGAGAGAAAAAATTGTATGGGAAGTTGTCCAAATGCTCGTTTTATCAATCGAGGATTCACTACTTGGGGCATGCCATCTCCGACAAAGGTATCGTTGTGGATCCAAAAAAGGTTGAGGCTATTATGGAATGGCCTGCGCCAACGAATATCCCAGAAGTGCATAGCTTCATGGGTTTAGTAGGATAATTTCAACGGTTCATCGAGGGATTTTCAAAGATAGCAAATCCGATCACAAAATTCCAGAATAAGAACAAGATTTTGTTTGGACCGAAAAATGCGCGGAGGAATTTCGGAGGATCAAGGAGCTATTGACAATGGAACCGATACTAAAGGTTCCTGGCATGGACACAGACTTCTTGGTTTGCATTGATGCATCCAAGGAAGGATTAGGTGGAGTCGTGATGCAAGACAGTTGAGTTATCATCTACATCTCAAGGAAACTGATAAGGCATGAGGAGAACTCTACGATGTACAATTTAGAGTTGTTAGCCATTGTATATGCCCTAAAGGTTTGGAGACACTACCTTGTTGGAAAAAAATTTGAACTAAAGATGGACCACTATGGAGTACAACACATATTTACGCAAAGTGACCTGAACGTGCAACAACGACGTTGGTCGGAATTGCTTAGCAAGTATGATTTTGAGATTTCTTACATAAAAGGAACAATGAACCGAGTGGCAGATGCATTGAATCGGAGACCTAACATCTTTTTGGGTTGCCTCTTCAGACGGATCTACATGAAAGGATTCTAACTTTACAGTGCGACGATGACTACTGCAATGAGGTCAAGGATTTTATCGGACAAAACACAATGATGGTACCAAGATTTGAAGGATTTACGTTGGACGACGATGGACTACTGAGATTTAAAATTTGAATTTATGTACCACCGAACAACGAGTTGAGGAGTTTTATCCTAAACGAGGCTAACAGAGCAGTGTACATGGCTCACCCAAGAGTCACGAAGATAAGGGCAGACCTTAAGCCCCTATTCTTCTTGAAGGGAATGAAGGCAGACATAGTTAACTATGTGGCCAAATGTCTAGAATATCAGCAGGTAAAGGCTGAACATAGACATCCAACAAGATTACTACAACCACACGTTATTCCAGAATCGAAATGGGAGGTTATTTCGATGAATTTCATTGTTGGATGGCCACTGACGGCAAGGAGACACGACTCAATTTTTGTGGTAGTCGACACTCTGAGGAAGAGTGCTCTTTTATTCTTGTGCGTATGATGCATCAGGCACCTGACATAGCTAGATTTTTCACCAGTGAGATTGTGAGGCTGCATGGCGTACCTAAGAGGATTATATCCGATTGAGGATCGATGTTTACTGGATGATTTTGGACTAGTTTCCAAAAGGCCTTGGGAACCCAACTTAACTTTAGTACTTTGTATCTCCCAGAGACTGACGGGTAGACCGAACGAACGAACCAGACCTTGGAAGACATTTTTCACATGTAAGTGATGGACCAACAGAAGTGTTGGGAAGAATTCTTGCCACTGGTAGAATTTGATTATAACAAAAATTACCAAAGCACCATTAATATGGTGCCCTTCGAGTTTCTTTATGGGAGACTATGTTAGACACCTTTGAGTTGGGATCGGCTTGAGGATAGGGACCTAGTGGGACTGGAAGCGATCCAAGAAATGGAATGATAAATGCAAAATATAAGACAAAGGATCAAGGAAGCACAGGATCGACAGAAGAGTTATGTCAATGCGCATCGTGTCGACTGTAGTTACGATGTGGTGATCGAGTATTTTTGCAGCTGGAACCGCATAAGGGTTTGATCAAGTTGGAAAAAAGGGGCTAAACTATCTCCTAGGTTCGTGGGATCCTACAAGATTGTGGAAAAGAGAGTATCGTGGCCTAATGACTAGACTTGCCTGATTCTTGAGGTGTATGCACGATGTCTTTCACGTCTCTGTTTGAGACATTATGATTAGTGATCCTACACTTGTTTTGACTTGAGCACCTTGCGGGTGTCGGATGAGGGTGCACTCATGGCTGAGCTGATCCACATATTGGATCATCACATTCGACAACTATGGTTTCAAACAGTAGATGAGATCAAGGTCCAGTGGGACAACTATAGTCTGCACCTGACGACCTCGAAGGACGCATATGATATGCGCCAACAATTTCCATTTTTGTTGGATAGATAGATTTATGATACTGTGATACACTTTACTTTGGCACTTATATACTGTGAAACTTCAAGACAAAGTTTAGACCAAGAGGGGGTGTATGTAACATCCCTCTCTTACGCGCATTGAGTGAACTTATTCTTTGAGGACACTTGCTTGCAAGTGATTCCGATTATTATACCATTAACCGTTGATTATTATAATGAGGCATTATGGATGTGATTATATGTTATTTTTCTATATTGAATTAGATAGGTGATATTGACTCGATTCTCCTGAGTGTGCAAGATTTGTACTTCAAGGATGCTGAGGAATCGATGAAACCCTTGGACTCTGGATCGAGTCAGGGAGTGGACTATTGGGGTTTAATTGTTGTATATATATGACATATCTGCATCTGATTAGATGTTATGATTAAGGATTTTGTTCTTACATGATTCGTTGATGATGCAAGCTGACGATATCTTTCCGACCAGACTCACATGTGGAGCAGAGGGGTCACACACGGCTACCAGAGACATTGAGGGAGAGGTGTGGACAAAAAACTGCCACAGCCTACTAGCACTCTCATCATGGCTCAAACTATAGGTTAATGACTACCTATATAAGACCCACGATGCCATGAAGGCAGATTACAACAGTCGCTCATGATGATTCTAAGGGCTGCGCAGTAAGGCAGGGGCCTTATTCCTTAGAGGCCCTTAGTCTCCCACAAGATCACTTAGAGGCATATTGACTCTAGGGGTTTTTGATGTCTACCATGTCAGTCAAGAGGCGAGTGGCACCCTTGGAGCACGTAGTGAGTTCTAAAGGGCATGTCGTGCAAGAAAAATGGAAAGAGGTGAGTGGCACCCTTGGAGAACGTAGTGCGTCCTGAAGGGAACGTCGTGTAAGGGAAATAGAATGAGGTGAGTGGAGCCCTTGGAGAACCTAGTGCATCCTGAAGGGCACGTCGCATTGTTAACTAATAAGAGAATAAACCTAGATGGATTTATAATTAATAACATGATAAGAAATATTTAAAAACATTTTCCATAATAAAATGTCGCCCAACCTCGAAAAATTAAAATTTGGGTCTAAGGTAATTCTTGTGGGAAAAAAATAAAAATAATAATAATCATCATTAAACATATGACAAAAAGGGGGTAAGAAACTTGATTAAATTATTAAAATCAAATTATTGAGGGATTTCAAATTTTAAAAGGGAATTGATTGTTTTGTTACACATGCTAATTAAAATTTATTAATTAAAAAAAAGGGGGGGAAAAAGATAATTTTCTACACTTACTAATTTGAGTTTAGATAAAAATGGAAAGAGGGAAATTTAAAAGAATTAGGAAACTAAGGGAAAAAGGGGGAAACATAAAGAAAAAGGGAAACATAAGGAAAAAACAGAATGGCCAACTTAGCAAGGAATCTTGCCTTTAAGAACTTTGTAAATTGAACTCAACTAGTAAATTTAGTAAAGGGTAAAGTCATTAAATTGTGTAAGGGAATATGGGGACACCTAGGAGAGATTCTAGGAATGATTTTTGGTGGGTGAGGGAAATAGGAGTAATTAAATAAATAATAAAATTAATTTCTGGTGCAACGAAGGGGATGGGTGACACATGTATGGGGATGATTTTTCTGAATTAAATTATTGAACAAGAAATTAAATGGGAATTTGGGAAAGAAGTGACTTAGAAATTATATATAAAGGAGGGAGGAGGAGAAGGATGGATCTCTTCTGTCATGTGTAACATTACGCTGCAGAATTTTAGACTCGACTGACTTAGCTTATGGGAGTTGGGATACCCAACTCAGTGAGGAGTGGTAGCTTGGATTTGCAAGGCGTGATGGGAGCTAGTTGTTCTCTGGTTCAGTGTACATGGCCCCTTTGTGGCTCTGGGGGCTAAGGGGGAAGAAGAGTACCCCTAGCATTGGCCTGGAGGTATCGGTGAAGTCTCATCGGTCGAAAAGCAGGAGTTGCATGGAGCACATGGGACAATGACTCAGAGCGAACGACTTGGGCTATGGTATGCATGATCTTATTCTGCATGATAGACTATTATGACTTTACGCTTTCATTTCTATACTTTTAACTGTGTAAAGAAGGCGTTTGACTTAGCATTTTAATTGAGAACTTAATTTCCCCACAACCTTAAGCTCGCTGCTTGACTTGATTCCCTTGGCATTCGATCCATGAATGTTGTGACCATCCTTTTGGTTTTGTTGATTTGTTGTGAAGAGTTGTGCTTTTACTTTGTCCTCATCCCTAGTTCGTTAGTCCACGCCTGAGTAGTCGGCCAAGAGCCGAATCGACGGTCGTCACTTCGGTACATAGCGACCTATAGATTCCAATGCCCTGCTTTTATATGCGTGGATGATGAGAGAAGGAGGTGTTTCCCAGTCGTCTACCCCTGTTGATTGTTCTTGGCTGATTGATGGTCTTTGCGCCTTCTTGTGTTGAGTATTTATTCCATTGTTATCATTCCTATCTCCAAATTTTCAACTCTGCATTTTCATACTTCTAGCTTGTGTTTTAGCACTTAAACCTTAGCGAATCTACCCTTGATCGAATGCGACTGAAATTTTAGTTACACAACAAATTTAATTTATACCAATACCCATTTCACCCATACCTAATGGTTTGCGAATCAATTGCTTGATGAGGTGTAAGTTAGTGAATTCACACAACAGACTTTTATATAGCTATTTATATTTCGATTTAATGTACAATTGATGTAGTGTTTTGTATCTAGCAATGTTTATAGCGATGTAGCAATTTGAATTTGTATTTAGCGATGTTATAGTGAAATTATGCATTGGGTTAAACTCCAATGATATTTATAGTTTATCGTTACTCCTTTAATCTTTGCACATCGATACAACTCTGTAAGATGGATCTAATGTTTGTTCTTATTATACGCATAGAGTATTTATCTAGTTATTATTACTCCTTTAATATGTGCACAGTGATACAGCTCTGTAATATGGAGTTATACAATGTTCTTGTATTTTTTGTAGCGATGTATTTATCTAGTATAGGGTTATTTTATTCTTTTTATGAGATAGGCATAGTGAGCAATAGGCACAATGATATTATTGTTATTATTCTGTTTTTTCTCTTTAAATATATGCACAATGATGTATTCCTTAGAACGGGTTATTGTAAATTCTTAATTTACACCCAACATTATATATTGATATTGTTATTCTTAATTTTGACACAATGAAATGAGCTTGGGTGTTTGCTTTAATGTCAGAGCGTTTCCATAGATAAACCACAATGAAATTTTAGGTGTTAGACTGCCAACCAATTTGCCTATGCATTGATTAAAATAGAATTATTATTCATGTGTTTTGCACAACGATTGTTGGATGGCATTTGACATTAATGGATTGGTAATCGATTCTTGTATATCTCGCGTGACTGCTGAAAATCCACCTTTGACAACACCTTTTTCTATAATAGTGATGGACATAATTTATTTTTGACAACGAATACCTTTTAATTACTGTGTGAGGGTGCGTATTTGGGCAACAATTTATAGATGTACATCAGCTATTTTTAAAATCATTAAAGAGTGACAATAGTTTTACACACACAGATTTTTAAAATCATGATGAATGGCAGTGTTTATTTTTTTCAGACAACAATTGTTTTGTGAATGTTTGATAGAATTTTTGCCAAATGTTGCAACCTACGGGTATGATTATAGGTCAACGGTCATGGAGTTATGAAAAAGAAATGGGTTATGTAAGAAATGCAAGAGAACGCCCCTTGTGGGCTCATGGGCTTTGGCGTTGGGTTGACGTGTTAAGAACTTAGACACTGCACTTGTGGGCGCCTCCCTTCAGTCTGGTGCTGTGTCTCTCAGGTGCTACCTTGTGATTTGTTTCAATTTGTATTGGCCCTCAAATCGTGGTCGATAATTGAAGATTTGGCCTCAGACCCATACTTTTGGCCTCAAACCCATACATTTGGGGCAGTGGCGTTAAGAGAATTTATGATTCCTGACGGCAAGCGATTTGGCGGTAGATTACACCGCAGTAAATGCTTGTCTTTAACAGTTTGATTTGTGGTCAGATTAAAACACTGATAGAGGGTAAGAGGAATGGACGGTGGCGGATTTCACCTTTAAGTAACTAAATAAATAAAGCCATCTCACTTGTCCTTCCTTAAGGTAAACTCAATTAACAGTTTAACGAAGCCAACTCTTGTGTTATTTTACTAACACCTTATTCATTAAAACTTTTCCTTATTAAGGTAAGGTAAATTAATTCCTCGTAAAGGTAAGGGTGAATGAAATAAATATAATGTTGTAAATGCAAACGACATAAATTATTTTAAAGCTACCACATGTCATTAAAATAATCATTAATAACCGATCACTATTTTGCTATTTTAAAAGGAAGCAGGGAGTATTGTTACATGCTTTTAACTTTATATAAAGGTTGGATTCACGTGTTGAATTCATATTATGATGGAAAAATGTTATTGAGGTACTTGTGGTTGTTGCACAATTCTAAACCTGTCGAAGACAGTCACCTTGCGCCTCGTTAGCTTGATCGTTGGAGTGCTCGCATTTATAGTTTTCTTTTAGGGCAAGACAGTCAAGTTTGGACTTCTTTCGTTGGCTTGTGCCACCTATTTGAAGGTTTAGGACTATTTAGTTTCACCTTAGCTACTACTGCACTTAACGCATTGTGGCGGCATGATTCCTTATAATGGGATCAATGTGCACGTTGATCAATGAGTGTGTATGATAAGATAACATGGAGTCTTGTGATTCTTGTTATGGGCATTGTTTGTTGTAATGGACATTGGTACTTCATTATGGAATGCCTTAATGTGGTTGGTTGCTCGCCATAGAGGCTTCTAGTTAATGGTCGTTGAAGCCATTGTGTTTGGATCGATCGTGGTTATCGGTTCCTTGGAGGGCATGCATTGTGTTCATCGTTAGGTGGTATGGTTTAACGGTTGTCGTTGTTGCCTTCCTGCCTAAAAAAAATAAAAAAAATTGCACTTGCTTATGTTTCTTGTAGTCATAATGATGGGGTCGTTACAATAACTATTATACTTTATTATTATTATTATTAATTCTCAAATGAGGGAAAATGATGATTATGTGGCCTAGTCAAAGAATGCTCAGACGAGAGAATACACTATGAATATGGAATACAATTCTCAGATTGAGGCCTATTTCAATTGGCCTTTGATGTGGTGGTGGAAGCGTGTATGGGAGTGGAATAGTCCTCTGAAATAAAAAAAAATTGTGTTGTGGCTAGCTCTGAGTAATAAGTTTTTGACTTGGGATAATGGTCTTAAAAGAGGATGGATTGGTCCTAATATATGTTCTCTTTGTTGCAATGAAGCATAATTGATTCATCATCTTTTTGTCTCTTGTCCATATGTGATGCAGTTTTGACATATTTTTTCCCAAAATTTTCGCCCTAAGGTATCCTGGAAAAATGTTGGGCTCAACCTTTGTATTCAAGAGTGGTTGATGGATGTTGTGGTTTCTATTTTTTATGTCTCCCTTGTCATATGGAATATTTTATTTTGTGGGAACACAATTTAAGTATCTTCTAGAACAGATGTGGTTGCAGGTTTGATAGAAAAACTTTCTTTGGAATTCAAAAGTGAGCCTAATCAGAAGAAAAATCAGAAACCTATTATGCCTTCTATGGATTATGATATGCCCTAGAGATTCTTTGATAGATATAGTCAAGGTCTTCCACCGAGATGTGAGGCAGGTGTGGTGATGTATATAAATGTAAATCATTTTTTTCATATTTGATATGCTCTTGGTGTTGGTTCCAACACTAAGGACAAAATCTCAACTTTATACTCATTACTTGTTAAGATCTAGACAAATCCCCATGTTATGTATATAACCCCTTATTAAGCCCTATATATCAAATTATTACATTTCTAGTGTTATTTTTGTATGTCATCTAGAACCCTTCATTGCATCGCTTCATTTTAATTGTATCGTTTCTCTCCTATATGTATACCAAGGAGATCTACTCTTAGGATCATCTTATCTCATCTCATATAGTATTATGAATTGGATATACTGTAAAAGGAGGTTTCTCCCTCGAAGTGTACTGCATTCATTGAATTTTTATCATTTTTAAATCATTGGATAATAACATTTGGTATCAGAGCATTGATCATAGGGTTTTTCTTCTTGAATCAAGTCATCTTGGAATTTTTTCTATTACTTTTTTCTTCGGGCTACTGCATATATAAAAATTTGGAGGTTACTTACAAAACATATCAAGGTGTATGTGGGAAATTTTTCATAGGGTTTTTGACTCATTATGAATTTAGTTTTAAACGAGTCATTTTGGGATTTTCTGGAAGGTTTCAGACAATGAAAGTTTGTGGATATTGAGAAGACATCTCCTAGTATAGGTGATCCAAATTTCATCTTATATATATATATATATATATATATATATATATATATATATATATTGCATGGAAGACAAGGCTTGTGACTAATCTTGAAATCAATTTTAAAAGAGTCAACTTGGTATTTTTGTTGTAACTTTTGTTTTGTGAAGTTTCTGACTCTAAAAATTTTTGAATCCCAAGGAGACATAGTGAGTTACATGTGAATTTTTTTTCATATTTTGAATCATTATAATTTGTGAGATATATTTCTTGGAACTTGGGGTTGTTTACTAATCCTGAAATTAGTCTTAAACAAGACATTTTGGTATTTTTTCTATAACTTTTTATTAGTGAAGGTTCAGAATGTGAAATTTTTAGGAGTTTAAGAAGTCATATCAGATTACTATAGAAAAAAAAAATTAGACTTAGAATGTTTTAAAGTTTAGAGATATATTATGACAAAGGTCATCCATCCAGTCATACTCCAAATTAAGGGTTTGAAAGTTACACAACTTACAATTGACATAAATTTTTATTGGAAGATCTATTTTTGGTGATTTAAAATTTGTGATAAAGAGGAAGAATACGAGAATTATTAGTTTTTCACATGGAAAAGGGTTATACAAGAAATAATATTGGTACTCATAAAAACTCATACATGACTTTCGAAGAAAATGAAGACTTTGAACATGGGCTAACCCAATTAAAGAAGCAAATTGATGAAATAAGTGTTAGTATGTTGAAACCAGTGGATTTAGCAAATTCTTGGGAGTAGCTTAAAAGAGATTTGTAAGATCAAATACAAAAGAAATTGGATGAAAATAAGAATGACATCGAAAAAAAGGTGGATGAAAATAAGAATGACATGGAAATCAAGATGGATGAAAACAAGGAAGAGATGAAAAGAAATATGGAAAAAAATGGAACAAAACATGGGCGAAAATATGGAAAAGAAGATAGAAATTTTTATGGATAAAAATATGGAGGAATTGTAAAATTCCATTTAACAATCCTTAGAGGGGAGGCTTCCTAAAAGTGACATTGTGATCAATGTGACTCATGAAAATAAAGGTAGTATTCACGTTGAACAACCTACCGATAATAAGCAATTTTCAAGTGGACTTAACTCTAATAGTTAGGTTAATTATGGTGGGGGTCCTAAATTCAACTTTCCCAAGATTGAATTAAAGAAGTTTGATGGAACATAGGTCTTTACTTGGGTGAACCAAATAGAGCAATATTTTGAACTGCATAATATTATGGATGATAAGAAAATGATTCACATAGAAAATTTTAACTTTGAGATAAAACCATATCAATGGTATCAATGGGTAGTTAAAAGGAAGCCCCCGTTTGATCATTATACTTGGGGTTTATTTACAAGAGACTTAGAACCACAATATGGGAAATTTTGGGAACATGACTACTTCAGTTAATTGACAAGAATCAAACACTTAGGTGATATTGAACATTATAATTTAGAATTTTAGGTATTGGCCACAAGGGTGGATGACATAAGCGGTGAACATTTGTTGGAATCTCACATGGGTGGATTAAAATAAGACAATAAACATGAGTTTTTCTTAAGACATCTTGTAAATATTGTGGAAGCTATGTAATTTGCTCATCATATTCAAGCCAAGAATAAGGATACACACAAGTCTACCATTGGAGCACACATATGAAGTAGAGATCATTTTAGGGTTCATAAGACAACCATACCTCAATCGATAAGGTTGAAACCTCAACAAATGGATGAAAGAAGAGAAAATGGACTATGTTTAAATTGTGACATTAAGTATAGTAAGGGGCATAAATGTGGTGAGAAAAAATTATTCTACATAGACTGTGAAGAGAAGGAAGATCAAGAATTGGAAACACCACAAGATCCATATCTAGAAGAGACCACTTCAATAATACTTTTTCATGCATTGGTCGGCATCAATACTCCAAAACCCCTCAAGATAGAAGGATACAACAAAAATAAAAAGGTAACAATGTTGATTGATTCTGGTAGTACGCATAACTTCATCAATTACAAATTAGAAAAATATCTCAATTGATTTGTATTTCCAACACTAGAGTTTCAAGTAATGATTGCAGATGGAGGTACCATAAATTGTTCTAGGAAGTGCCATAGTAATAAGCTCAATATGGGGGAGTATTTTCTGGATACTCCTATGATTTCCATCCAAACAAGTGGTGTTTATGTTGTATTAGGGGACCAATGGTTACAATCATTAGGGACAATGGCCCTTAGTTTTAAAATTATTTTCATGAGATTTTCCTTAGATGGAAAGGAAATTGAGCTTATAGGTTTCCAAGGGAAACCATATAAGGTGATAATATCTAATAGAATGAAAAAATACTCAAAAAGGGGCACCATGGTGTAACTGCACAATTGTGCTCACTTGATGTTCAAACATCTATATCCTTTACTCCATTATATCTCCAAATAGTTATCAACAACCATTCCAAGGTATTTGGTGAAATTCTTAACGATATTCAACCTGCTCGATATCATTACCATGTTATTCATTTGCAAGTAGGAAGTGTACCACCTAACATTAGGCCTTGTAGGTATCCATATGTACAGAAGAGTGAGATTGAGCATGTGATATAAGAAATGTTAGAGGTCGACATCATTCAACCGAGACAAAGTTATTTCTCTTCACCAATGGTGATGGTTACAAAAAATGATGGTTCCTGGCATATGTGTCTAGATTTTAAACAAATCAACAAAATGACCATCAAAGATAAGTTTCATATTCCTTTCATTGATGAATTATTAAATGATTCAATTGCATGGAGAAATTTTCTTTTGTAAATTGGATCTTCGTTTAGGATATCATCAAATCAGAATGAGGCAAGAAGACATTCACAAAACAAATTTTATAACACATGAAGTTCATTACGAGTTTTTGGTTATGCCATTTGGACTTCTAATGCACCTTCAACATTTCAAAGCTTGATGAATTCTATTTTCAGGCCTTTCCTTAGAAAATTTGTGTTAGTATTTTTTGATGACACATAAATATATAACAAATCTCAGGAAGATCATGTATAACACGTTGACAAAGTATTATAACTATTGGAAGATCAACAACTTTATGCAAAGCCTTTCAACTGTGCCTTTGGGGTTCAAGAAGTGGAATATTTGGGTCATATTGTATCTCATGAAGGTGTAAAAGTGGACCCTAAAAAAGTTAAATCTATGAGGGAATGGTCAATTCCCAAAACCTTGAATAAAATTAGAGGATTCTTAGGATTGGCAGGCTATTACCTGGTTTTGGAAAAAAAAAAGTTGAAACAACAAGCAGATCAACACCATAGTGAAAAGGGAATTTGAAGTGGGGAATTGGGTATTTTTTAGGTTACAACCATATAATCAAATGTCCCTAAAGAAACAAAAGAAGGACAATAAATTAGCACCCAAATATTATGGACCCTTTAAGGTTTTACAAAGGATTTGAAATATGGCTTACAAATTGGAGTTTCCTTCATCTTCACGTGTACATCCAGTCTTCCATGTTTCTTTCTTGAAGCATGTCATCAACAAAAAGATCCTAGTCCAAACTATTTTACCAAATATTAATGAAGAAGGGAAAATCATACTAGAACCATAAACAATCCTTGAAACAAGAATTAAGCAGCTGAGAAATAGAGAAATTATAGAGTACCTCGTCAAATGGAAGAACCTAACAGTGGAATAGGGGGCATGGGAAGATGAGTTATTTTTGCAAAAATAGTCGTGGTTAGTCAACTGTTGAGGAAAACACTTGTTTGAATGGGAGGGACATGTTAAGCCCTAGACAAAGCCCCATGTTATGTATAAAACCCCTTATTAATCCTTAGATATTGAATTATTACATTTTTAGTGTTATATTTGTATGCCAGATAGAACCCTTCATTGCAACCTTTTATTTTAATTATACCCTTTGTCTCCTATATATATACACCAAGGAGACCTATTCTTAGGATCACCTTATCTCATCTCATATGGTATTTTGAATTGGATATATTGTAAAAGGAGGTTTCCCCCCTCGAAGTGGACTATATTCATTGACATTTTATCATTTTTAAGGCATTAGATCATAACATTGCTATACTTTGCGATATCTCATGGTATTTACTGGCTGCAAGTTTTGGGTGATTCAAAATTGGTCATTAACTGGGATAATCGAAGATCTAAGGTGGAGGTTGTGTGCCTTCAATCCTTTCTGTCTCAAATTTGAAGATTCAAGATTTGGAATAGTCCGCCTTTACCCATATATATCAAGAGTTAAACCAAACTGCTGATAAACTTTCCAAATAAGTTTTAAAGTGTTGTGATGTTGATTTTTCTATTTATGAATACAAGGATGGACAAATGTCTAACAATATGGAGTTTCAATTTTAAATCTCTGTATCTTAGTCGGTGTATTGTGTCTCTAAGCTATGATAGTGAACCGAGTATGATATGATGGAGTATTGGGGTCTAATTGTAGCCTATATTGTTTTTGTTTTAGCTTTGAGTCTAAATGTTGGGCATGGATCCATGGATATAGTCATATTTTGGTAGTTTAAAGAGTTTTGGGTTGATTAAGGCTAGTCCTTTTGCTGAGTCCATGGGATAGATTATATGTATATTCCAGTTTTTAGAATATAAATATTTGTTTTCAATGGAATCTATGTGTGTGTGTGTGTGTGTGTGTGTGTGTGTGTGTGTGTGTGTGTTTTGGTTAATATTTGATTTCTTTCATGTTTTTCTTTTTAAACTCTAAAAAAAATCAAAATTTTCTTTAAAGAAAACATTTTTATTTATATTTTTTTATTCGAAATGTTAGTTTTCATTTTTTTTTCAATTAAAAAAATTTAAAATAATATTTTTTTTTATTAGTTTTGCAATTCTAGGCCCAAAACAAAAAAAAACCGGGTGTGGCACGTAGCATCACATTTTGATTTGAGTGTTAATTTTGAGGTTTTTAATCACAATGGAACTAGTTGTTAAGGACACCATATCAAACATGTTGTAATTTTAACCTCTAAATAAAATAATGGGTGCTACTAGTAGCACCACTTTTTGATTCAAGGAATGATTTTAAGGTTTTTATTTGTAATGGTACTAGTTGTCAATGTCACGGTTTTAAAGAAGTTGCAAATTTAACTTTGAAAAAAAGGGAGGTGTTATCGGTAGCATCCATTTTCATTTTGGGTGTTGATTTTGAGGTTTTTGTTTGCAACATTATAGATCATAGTTGCAAAATTTTGTAATTTTAACTTAAAAGAAATGGGTGCTACCAATAGCACCACTTTTTGAATTGGGGGTTAAAAAGTGCGACCAAATGAAAATTCTAAAAAAATGATAACTGTGGAGAGTTCTCATCAAGTTGGTAACTATGTTTCTATGCCATTTTAATCCTTTTCCAATAGTAAATCGTGTGTTTGCATCGTTAAACTAGTTATGATAATCTTGTTGTTATGATTTGTTTAATGAATTATTGGGTTTTTGATGTAGTATATATCCTCTATCCCATCTGTATTTTGTTGTATGGGAACGATTTTATGCTATTTACTAATGAGGTTTTCATGTGCATAAAACTAAATAAAGAAGACAACTCACGAGTGGGGATGAAGGACAGTGGATGTGAGATCAAAAGGCCAAGATATCTCTTCTCAAGAGCAAGGAGAAAAAGGGAATTTCCAAACAAAAGAAATCAAGAAGGATGTAAAGTCCCTTTTTTGGAATCAAAATAAAAAACCCTTTTCTAAGCAAGCTCTATGCCCAAAGAAGAATTAAAAGAGAAGGATGGAAAACTATATTCCTAGCAAAGCAACAAATATGAGGATAACATAATTTCTAGCTAAATGTAAACCAAGTTAGAATTGAGGATCAAAATGCTAGAATTATGCAAGCAACAAAGAAAAGTGGACATCCAGGTGATAGGAGTGTAGGTTATTGAGTCAATTTTCTTTTATTTTTTTTATGAATCTCGACTTGTGTGAGCAATATTGTAATTCCTAATTTCATGAACAATTATTCTCACAACTAGTTTAAATAGTCAAAGTGAGAATAAGATGAGCTTTGCAATAAGTTAGGAACTAGAAACTCAAGAGTTAGGAAGTTGGAAGTACAAGAGCCACAAACTAAAATTATAAATAGAGCCTTTGCATTTAATCTATGGTTCTCCTTTTGGCATTGCAAGCTATATTATTATTAATAAAGAGTTTGTTGTTAGCTAATGTGTTTATACTATTGAAGAGTGGTGTTTTTTCTTGGGACTATTCTCTCATTTCCCAGTTCTCTTGGTTCTTGTGGTTGTGAGAATTCTAACTCATGGAATATTATAGTTTAATGGTGTTTTCTCTCACTTAACTTGTGCTTTCTAATGCTTGATATGAATTAGGGAGATTCTCGATGACTTAGGACTATTCTTAGTTGCTTAGAATATCTAATTGTATATTTTAACCTTGTACAATAAATTACTACAAATGTATTCTTAATAAAAATAGAAAAGATACAATGGCGCGCACACACACACACACACATTACACATATATTTTACCCTGGAAACCCAAACCGAGAAAACCAACAACTTGATTAGAGCTACACCTCTAATGTTTTATTCATCTTGCTTCTTAATTGTTTAGAATACAATATATAGGATCCTACGACATCCAAAACCCCTGGCCCATTGACCCGAATTAGTCAACAAGCCTAGTTCCTTAACGAAATGAGAAAACCATCAAGGAGAACCATGTTCCGAAAAAACTGCTAAAAAACAGACGCAAAAACTGCCAAATTTTGTTTTTTGGAGGCGCTTCCCCCGAACCCCTGTGCACGGGGGCTCCTGCCCCCCTATGACCCCTATGTGCTCGATACAATGTAAACCCTAGTTTTGTTTGTGCAAAGAATATAACACATACCCAACACTAATTACACATGTACATTAGCTAGGGGACTATTCTCCCTACTTTATATATGTCTAATCACATTTTGTTGTAGCTTTGTTTCTCACTCATTTTGTGACAAGGAAGTGTTCTTAGCAATTGGATCATTTCACTTTAGTAGGGAGATGGAAGGGTCCAATTCAAGTTCATTTCTAATAGCAATGAGACTATTCTCCTTATTATCGATTGCATTTCTAGATCTTGTTCTTTGCTTCTTTAATTAGGATTATCTAGTTGTATGTTGCATATTTCTTTCACAACATTTCATTCCCCACAATAAACCCATATTCATTTACATTCCTGCATTTTACATTGACAAGATTAAATTAGATATATTAAAGAGCATAACAAGACATCTTACATTGCATATGAAAGTTGATCCATAAACAAAGGGATTTCCATTTCAACAGTTAAAGGTCTAATTGTGCCCCTTCATTGGGTAACCTTGTGTGGTTGACAAAGGCCATATTCCCATGTTAATAGGCTCAAACATAAATATATCACTTGGTTTCTTACATATAAGGTAACGATAAATAAATGAGAGTTTATCTCTACTAACCCAAATTTAATTCTCAACATATAGTGCTTATGGATTTTACTTAAAAGTTCCTCAAAATAACATGTCTCAAAATGTAATTGTGTTGAAGTCTCGATGCAAATGTTAAAATTGGTAAACCCTTACAGTAGGTAGACATTGTTAGTGGTAGGTCAGTGGGAGGGGGAGGTAAGTTCTCATGTATTACTACTCAAGGTACATAATCTCCTTTGAATATGTTCATAAAGAAAAACAAAAAAGATATGTCTGAGATGTGTGGATTTAAAATAATTGTTAGGATATGTAGAGGCTATATAGTTGTTTCCTTGCTACCTATCCCTAATAAATTCAACACACTTAAGAATTTCAAGTGTATTTTTGCATGTGATTCTCAAGGAATTCCATGGACTTGTATAGTTAGAGTGTGATGGGGAATGGCCTTTGTGCAGATTTTTTAGTCTTTTTTCTTGTCCTTGGTGCTTGGAAGTAGGTGAGACCATTTGATTCTCTCTAATGGAATCAAAATGTACTTTGTGATCTTGTATCATTCAACAACTTTCTATAGTGGTTGTTTTATGTCAATTTTCATTATTCAACAACTTTCAATAGTTGTTAGATTTTCATTATGTTTTCAACATATGGAAACGAAACAAAAACTTGCTAAATACTAAAGCTTTCCAATTTTTCATTGAAGTAGGGTGAAAGATAATTTTCTTGGAATGTCATATGGATGATTTTCGAGATGAAAATCAAAATTGGCACTATGATCATCTAAGATAATTATAAATAAATACACTATAATCCAACTAACATATGTGAGCATCTTATCTGTTAAATAAAACAATATTTTGCATTTGTTGTTTTCTTGGTGGTGTGTTTTCTCCATTTTCTTTTCATATAGCATTGTTGTCCATAACTTTCTAACCCTTTTTTATTCATTACGTACCTTTCTTCTTCTATATTCCACTCTTTAAACCATTTTCTCTGTTGTTAGATCCATATTTTCTTCCTCCTTTTTAACTCATCGTTGAGGATTTTAACTCGAATACCATGTTATTTTTCATGGCTACCATTTTTAGTCTATACATAATCGATTTTCTCAATGTCTCCAATTGTATTTTCACGTACTCTTGTTTTATCTAGGAGTATCTTATAAAGGACATTGTTTTTACTCTTAGAAAACTTGTTATCATGTGTTATAATTCTTTCTCAAACCAGTTCCATATGTTTTTTTGCTATACATGATCCCATACTTCACATCCGTAAAGGAGTATTGTGGATATGATCATTTGAAAGTGGGAGAATAATGTTTGGTAGTCCGAAACCTTTTTTGTCTTGCATCTACATTGCAATAGGAAGAATTCTTTCCACCCTCCTTGTAGTGTTTTCTTCGTGTATTAATCCCAATTAATCCCACTTTCACTTATCATTGAAGTATAGTCTCTCTCAGATATATATATATATATATATATATATATATATATAGTTTTGACATATCTCTTGCATCTCACCTTCCAATATAATTTTTCATATTTTTTTTCTCTTTTAGTGAGAACACTACTACCTTAGTTTTGCATGTGTTAACATTCATTCCAACCTCTGCACAAAAGGGCTCCAAGGAATCTAAATAACCTTGCAAATTGTGTAGTGTCTTAATTGTTAAGTTCATGTTATCATCATACAACAAGATATTTATAATCATCCCTACTATGTTCACTCCTTCCCCAGATTACANATAATGTTTGGTAGTCCGAAACCTTTTTTGTCTTGCATCTACATTGCAATAGGAAGAATTCTTTCCACCCTCCTTGTAGTGTTTTCTTCGTGTATTAATCCCAATTAATCCCACTTTCACTTATCATTGAAGTATAGTCTCTCTCAGATATATATATATATATATATATATATATATATATAGTTTTGACATATCTCTTGCATCTCACCTTCCAATATAATTTTTCATATTTTTTTTCTCTTTTAGTGAGAACACTACTACCTTAGTTTTGCATGTGTTAACATTCATTCCAACCTCTGCACAAAAGGGCTCCAAGGAATCTAAATAACCTTGCAAATTGTGTAGTGTCTTAATTGTTAAGTTCATGTTATCATCATACAACAAGATATTTATAATCATCCCTACTATGTTCACTCCTTCCCCAGATTACACTTTTATTCATTCCTATCTCTAGCTTATCTATGTTAAGACCAAACAATGTGTGGGAGAGGAGGAAACCGTATTTTTCCCTGATGTTAGTATTGAATTCTCTACAACGCCCTCTATTGTTCTAATTTTATCCTTTACTTGTTCATATACCTTGTGTATTTTTTTCCTTCAACCATTCGAGAGCCCCATTTATGACAATTTATCCCACAATTTATCCCTCGTGATAGTGTCAAAGGCCCTTTTGAAATTGAAAAGATGTCTACATATTTCTTCACCTTTGTTGTCCCAAGTATTTTCTATATATTCCTAAGTGTAAAGTAATGGTCAACGATCAAGAAAAGTGATGATTTTCCCTTCACTAATATTCAATTCCCCAAAGTGTGTTATATAATTAAACCCCCAAAATAACATGGGTTATGATAACTACATAAACAAGGTGTTGTTAGTCTGAGTATGCAAGTTTCCACATTTAGTCATCATGCTGGAAAAATTCTAGATTAAAATTGTGTGTGGACTTTTTGAAACATTCAACATTTTGAGTGGACGCTCCACCCATCATTAGGGACACAAGAATCTGATATGTTGTAAAAGAGTGTTGAGGTGTATCAATTATTCTATATTTGCATACCCCAACACTATTTTACAACATATCAACTTCTTATGTCCCTGATGATGGGTGGAGTGTCCACTCGAAACATTGGATGTTTCAAAAACTCAACACATAGTTTTAATCTAGAAGTTTTTCTAGCAAGTTGTTGTCAATTGGGTTTAGATTAGTTGGTTGGGAGGAATGACTATTATCCTTCCCACCCGGGTTCAATTTGAAAAAAATGACATGTTGAGCTCATAACAAGTATATTGGTGTAATGGCTTGAATCCCTGTTGTTGTCTGGCGTTTACCTTAGGTAAAGTACTCAAGGGTTTTCCCTAGGCTTTGTAACCTCAAAAAAAAACTACATAAACAAGTTGTGAGTGACAATAAACATAGTTGGAAACCATGATGCCAAAAAAAAATCCACATTGGCATTAAATAGATTGTGATAATATTCAAGGTTCTATAGATTCCAAGGAAAAAATGCATATTAATTGTTTTTAAGAAATAAAATAATTTAAAACTAATATTGCTATTAATGAGGTCTTGGTTTATGGGTATGATTTAAAGAATATCGAGTCATCCCCTCTCTCTTTTTTTTTTTTAAACGAGAATACGAATATTATATTAATAAAGGTATCGTTGTAGAGCTAACAACAATTACATATGACTATCTGGAGCTTTAAAAAAAACCTTGGCAATTCTCTGCTGTTACAAAAAGTAATTCAAAGCAAATTATCTGGAAAACATTCAAAATGTTCTTGTGATGTGCCTAAAACTAACTACTTCCTATTTACACGAGTAAGTTTGAACAAATTGTCCACAGAAAATTATGCAAAAACAACACAATTATCTTTTATTCAATGTTCTCCCTTTGCTATTCAATATAGTGTCCAAAGTTTGATGACTTCCCCACATAATTTTTTATTCCGCCTCTTTCTCTCTTATTTCTCGGTTTTATTTCCTTCCCCTTGTTAGTGGGGGAGAGGGATGCGGGTCCTTTTTTAGTAGTTATACAAAGGAAGGAGAGCCAAAACTATTCACTTCCCCTTCTTCCTTTTCTTCTACTAATCCCCCCTCGACTACTTCTAGAATATTTTATTGAGAGGGTGTCAAAACCCCAAATGAAGTCACTTCTAGAATGCAAGAAACTAATATTTATGACTTTTTTGGTTGACAGATGTGTGTAAGTATGACTAGTTTTATCTATATGTACCCTTTCTTCTTCCACATCCTCCTACTAAAGAGATTCAAATATGTTTCTATGTGGGATGGACGTGCTTTTCTAAGGTATTTTTATAGGATAATATCCCTTGGACTACTACTTAGTGTGCCTTCTAGATGGCTATTTAAAGTAATCATGTTCATTATTGCTCTAGGTAATGAGGCCTTTCTTCAAAAGGTGTTGTGTTCCTTAGGTTTTTGGGCATCTTTTTGCAAAACATCCATATTCATGGCAATAGTTACACTTGAAGAGGATTTTCTCATACTCAATGGATTGAAGATGACTCCAACCCTCCATATTGATTTGAATCACCTTCAATAGACACCTTTCTAGATCCATTCCCACATAAATTCTGACACATGTAAAGATATTTCTTTTTGGCTCAACTCGGCCTATATAGCTGCTTGACTTGTCTCTTATGGATTGGAGAGAAGCTTCATCCAAGAAAATGATGGGGAGGTGTGGAAAACTCAACCATATAAGGGAAACTGAGATTTCCATGTATGGGTCAAAATCCAGGGTCCAATTGGTAACGAAGATTCCCTTAAAACTCATGAAATAGGGACTTGATCTAAAGATGGGATCCCTCTCTTTTTTGCTTCTAAATAAAAGGAAATAATAACCCCTACCACAATAATAACTAGAGATATGTCCTGTGACAATATCCCAATTCTCTGAGATCCATATCTGAACTTCATGAGGGCTTGGCTAGAGACTAGTGAACTTTCCAATAAGAGATTCCTCATGCAACATTACATCTTTCCTCTTTACATATGGAGACATGTATAGCCTAGGGATGGCTTCGGTTATTTTAAAAAATCTTCTCCTCTCTGGGCATTTTCCACTAGCAAAATATTTGAGCAAAGAAGCATAGGCTTCCTCCTCATGAATAAAAGATCCTTCCATGACAACCAGAAAAGAAAAACATGTCCCAGACCTCTGACTTGACCACAACTAGGGTGAACAGTGGCCAAATGGACCAGGCTCTAGCCAATGAACTGGTGTCTGCTTCTACTACAATCTGAGACCTATAGAAAACACCTTTGAATGGCAGTTTGGACTCCTCCAACATAGTATCTGCGACATAGTTCCTTCAAACAGAGGTAGAAAGGGCTAGGGTAAGCCCTAAACACTAAGGAATACTTTGCTTGACCAAATCGTTTTTCCTGCCATTGAATTTGCTTAGTTCCAAAAATAAAAAAGTAAAATTACCTTACTAAGTATGGATATGAATATATGTTTTCTAGGAATCTTTCCCATGTTATTGCAAAAACATTATATATAATATCGATGATATTATTTGGATATGTTTAGTATTTGAGGATAGGGTTATTATATACCTATTTTGATATTATATAACCGAGTTTAATAATTATTGAGTGAAGGGATAGGGTATGTACACCTTCATAGATTTTAGCAGTCAAATTATTTCGTGAAGGGAGTCCCTTATCCAACAAACAAAGAAATTTCATACACCAATTTGATGTATATCTTGGCAATAACTTTTAAATTAAATTATTATTATTATATTAAATGAAATTTAAAGTAATATACCTTCCACTTTTAATGTGTTTGTCGAACAATAGATTTTTAATATGTATAATATTTTTATTTATTAATGGGATATATAAATCTCAATATTATATAATTTGTTTACATGCTCATTATAATATGAAAGAAAATGGATTTAAATATCATTTTTTAAAATATTTTTTTTATGGAGGAACTTAAATGTTATTAAATAATTATATATAAAAATAATCTTGTAATAATAAATATATAAATATTTAAGATAATTATTAAAAATATGTAAATTTGTAATGATAATGAAGATGTTATTAAATAATTATAAATAAAAGTAATTTTTTAATAATAAATGTATAGAAATATTTAAGATAATTATTAAAAATATGTAAATATATAATGATAAGGAAGATGTTTATAGTTATTTGAAGAATTTTATGATTTATCATATTTATTAATTAATATATATATATATATATATATATATATATATATATATATATATATATATATATATATATATATATATATATATAGAAT
>ML783240.1:30309-44503 GCA_009831015.1 Picea engelmannii | reverse complement strand
GTGGCCCCTTTACTCCATATGTGAGTCTGGTCGGCAAGCTATCGTCAGCCTGCATCATCAACCATCATGTCAGATCATGTCAACATTATATCATGAAATCAATAGCATATCATCAAAACCACACAATATCACTGTAAATGAAATAACTCAAATAGCCCACTCCCTGACTCAATCCGGAGTCCAAGGGAGTTCCACCGATGCCTCTGCATCCTCAAGGTCCGAAACCCTGCACACTCAATGAAACTGAGTCAATATCACCCTTATATAGCAATAGTAAAACATCTTGTCATCAATCATGATGCATCATCATCAAGGTTAAGTGGTTCATCATCATAAAAATCCAGATCACTTGCGAGCAAGTGTCCTCAAAGAATAAGTTTTGTCAGTGCGCCAGAGCGGGATGTTACAAAAACACAGTCATGATATTGCTAACACGTCGTCAATCATTAAATCATTATCCATGCTAACACGTTGTCAATCATTATTACCAAAAAGGAAATCCCTGTCATACACAACATACAACAGAACAATTACAAACCAACCAATTACATAGTCCCACAATGCAACTATTACACAGTCACAAACGCAACATTGCACAGTCACAAACGCAACTATAAATTCGTTGTCATTCCAGTCTATTGTTTGACAAAACTAGAAAATCGTTGTCTGTCACAGATAGGTTTCTAATAATAAACATTATGGGAAATGCTATGTGAAAGCTGGGTAAATTCACTGGTCGATTACTGGGTAAATCATCACGGATTTGCTGTGTAAATCATCACAGATTAGCTATGTAAATATTGTGTAAATCATCATGGATTTGGCTGTGTAAATCATCACGGATTAGCTAGGTAAATACTGTGTAAATCATCACAGATTAGCTATGTAAATAAATATGAAATCGCAGTGTAAAAATATGAAATCGTTGTGTAAAAGAAAGAGGTGAATTCGTTGTATAAGATCTAGGTAAATGGCTCAGAAATTTGTGGGGTACATGCTGTGTAAAAAGCCAAGAGAAACAAGGAGTGAAAGTTGTGATCTAACAATAAAAAACATAGAGGTTTAACATCTCAAAGATGGAATCATAAAAAAAAACCGCAAAGAATTACCATTCCTCAACACTCAACATCATAAAAAAACACATAGATTTTCCATTAAAACACTGGGAATTATCATCAAAAAGACCCAGAGATTTACCATTCCATAATGCTGGGGTTTATCATTCAAACATGCAGAGTTTTATCAATCCAAAAATGCAGAAATTGGGCCTTCAAAACTCAAAGGTTATCATTCACAAACACATAGTTTTATCAATCCAAAACATAGAGATTTACCAAAGTTTAAGCAATTAAAGATGCAGAGAAAATCATAGTTTTAATCAATCAAGACGTAGAGATACTCATTCACAAGAAGGCGCAAAGATCATGGGTTAATCATAAGAGTAAAATGTAGAGATAAGTAAGGGTTCGATAACTGGGCGAAATTTATCCTTCACTTATTATCCATGCACAAGAAAGAAAGGCATTTGAATCTATAAGTCTTTAAACAATGAAGTGACGACCGTCAATTCGACTCCTGGTTGACTGCTCAGGCACAAACTAATAACTAAAGGGATAAGGGACAAAAGATAAAAAATCAATTTTTCTTCGCATTAATCAATAAAAACAAATGTAGAGAAGTCATTGCAATCAAAGGTTGGGTTCACCATGAGAAATCAATTCAGAATACAGTGAGAAAGGGAATTACAAATACCATAGGAAAGAAGGTGCAAGAAATCTCATGGCAATGAAATATTTAACCGAGCATAGAAAAATAACATGTGTAATTTAAATTTCATTGCAAGTAACAACTTTAATAGGCGTACCTTATCGAAACACGAATGCTCTGAAGTTGTTGTCCCACCCGCGCTCCGTCTAGCTCCCTCTTGCCAATCGATGTGACCTCACCAGTACCTCCTAGCCAACACTAGGGGTACTCTTCTTCTCCCTGATCCCCTCGAGTCGCAAAGAGGCCACACACACAATGCCAACGAATGTTAGCACCCAACTCGCCTCGCAAGGTCGAGCTACCACTCATTAACTGATTTGGGTATCCCAACTCCCACAAGAGAACATTCGGTCAAGGTAAAATTCAATAGCGTAATGTTACGCAAAATGATCTAACCCATACTCCTCATCCTCCATCATTTTTATAGAGTTTTTTTAAGTAATTAGTTTCCCAAATTCTCATTAAATTCCTTTTTCATAAATTTAATTAGGAAAAACCCGCCCCTTACACATGTCACCCATCCCCTAGTTGCACGAGAAAAACAATTTTGTTAATTTATTAAATATTCCTATTTCCCTTACCCACCTAAAAGCATTCCTAAAAATGCTCCTCGGTGTCCCAATATTCCCTTACAAATCTTAAATGACTTACGCCTTACTTAAATCCCAGTTGAGTTCATAATTAGAAAGTTCCAAAGGCAAGATTTCTTACTAAGTTAGACATTCAACTTTTTCTTTATGTTTCCCCTTTTCTTTAAGTTTCCTATTTCTTTTACGTTTTCCCCTTTTTCCCTTTTAACTAAAAATCAATTTAGTAAGTGTAGATAAAACAACCATCTACCCTTTTTCCTTTTTAATTAAAAATTAATTTAGCATGAGTAGATAAAAAAAAACAACCATTACCCCTTTTTAAAAATTAATCCTCCATTATAATTTTGACTTTAATAAATAAGTTTGAATTTCTTACCCCCCTTCTTGTTACATGTTTATTTATTATTATTTTTTTTGACCACATGTTCTACTTAAACCTAGGTTTTAATTTCACTAGGTTGGGCGACATTTTTTTTATTAGGGAAAATTGTTTTTAAACCTTACTTATCACATCATTCATTTTAAGGTCGACTAGGTTTATTCACTTACCCGTTAAAATCACGATGTTCCCTTCAGGGCGCACTACGTGCTCCAAGGGTGTCACTCCCCTCTTTCTGTTTTCCTTGCGCGACGTGACCTTTAGGACACATTACGTGCTCCAAGGGTGTCACTCACCTCTTAACTGACTTTGGTAGACATCAAACCCCTGGAGTCAATACTCCGCTAGGTGATCTTGTGGGAGACTAAGGGCCTCTAAGGAACACGGCCCCTGCCTTATTGTGCGCCCCTTAGAATCACCATGAGCGACTGTCACAGTTTTCCCTCATGACATCGCGGGTCTTATTGAACTAGGTAATCATTAACCTATAGTTCGAGCCATGGTGGAAGTGCTAGTAGACTGTGGCAGGGCTGCTGCCACACCTCTCCCTCAAAGTCTCTGGTTGTCATGCACGACCCCTCTACTCCACATGTGAGTTTGGTCGACAAGCTATCATCAGCCTGCATCCATCAAAGAATCATGTCAGCAATAATAATCAATCATAATAACGTCTAACCATATGTACATACGTCACATCAATAACATTCAAGCCCAACAATCCACTCCTTGACTTGATTCGAAGTCCAAGGGGTATTATCAATGCATCTGCATCCCCAATGTCCAAAGTCCTGCACACTCCAGAGAACCCAGTCAATAACACTTGTCTATGTAAATACAACAAAATAACATATCATCAAATCCATCATATCTCATTATAATAATCAAAACGACCAATAGTATAATAACCCAGATGACTTGCACGCAAGTGTCCTCAAATAATAAGTTCTCTCAATACACGCAATAGCGAGATGTTACAAAAACAATACATGTTTACAAACATTAAAAGTTTAGGTAATATTTTAAGTTGCATTCATCAAGGATTAAGGTAATATTTTAAGTTGCATTCACGGATTTTAGATATCAAAACTGTCAAAACAACGAAACTTAAAATATTATAGTTTATTTATTTATTTATATTATATAGGTTTAATATTTAGACATATGAGTTTTGAATGAATCATCATATTCATCTACAATATTGTCATAAAAGACAGAGACGATAAAAGTATATTGGAAAAAATAGAGTTTAGAGTTTCTAATTATTCAATCATTTTTAATTTTAATTTAAAAAATATTATAATTTGGATCCTCTCATATATTCTTGTCTTTTTTACTTTCAATAACATTGTTCTCTTTCATACGATTTTATGTTTTTAATGAATGAAATGTTTGCTTGAAACATATTGCTTTAGGGATTAAAGTGTGTGCAGTGAAAGAGAATATGCATGTGTGTTAATACACATCCACATCCTCACTTGCCAACTTCCCACAACATACACATTCACTCCTTCATAAGCATATTCATATCCTCACCCCCACCACCCTCACACATCTTCATCCTCCCAACACCACCCTCTTGGTAGTGTGAAGTTGTGTGAAGGTGGTGGTAGGATGGTGAAGTTGTATGTCTATGTGTGCACTCATATCTTCACCCCCTCCACCATCACAAACCTTCACCCTCCCACCATCACCCTCTCAAGGTGTGAAAGTATGTGTGCATGCACACACAAATAAACACATAACTTTACCCCTTAAGAGGGTGGTGGGTTGAGGATGTGCATGTGTGTGCTAAGACTTCTCTTTTTATCAAGGAAAGGTGGGATTGGATCCATCACAGATAAAGAGGGGAAGGATATAATGTTGTTGGGGGATGAGGTTATGCATGTGTGTTAGCCTCCCCTAAATAAAACTCAAGCAAGAACCTATAAAAATATGCAACACTATTTTAAATAAATATTTAAAAATTAAATTATAATAATACTTTTTATTATCAAAGTTGTAATTAGATGATAGTGAAAATCGGTCAATAACAATACTTGAATCCACTGCAATAATATACTCTTTAAGAGCTCAACATGTCACTTGTGAGAATTGAACTTGGAGGATAACAATCATTCATCTTGACCACTTGAACTAAATCCAATTGACCAATATCAGATCATTTTGTTATGCAAAATAAAACTTTAAAATGTCACTTGTGAGAATTGAACTTGGATGGGGAGGATAACAATCATTCATCTTGACCACTTGAACTAAATCCAATTGACCAATATCCTAACCTTTTAACTTAGCAAAACTATGGTGATTTTGGAAAGCTTCTCATAATGCTTTTCAAGCACATAAACAAAACTCTAAAGAATTGCAAGTGATCCCTTGCCCTCTTAAGGTCTGATAGACCAATTCGGTCTCAATCATCATCATTGTCGTCGTCGTCATCATCATCATCAATATGTTTTTTTTTTTTTTTATAAATTTAACTTTGAAATAGTAATAGAAGTAAAAGGTAAATTGATTTGTAAACTATCATGGATATTCCATTGAAATAGTTCATCACAATATATCTTGCAATATTCTGAAATCTTTTATCATGCAATTTATTTCCCTAGATTCGAGCGTTATTATTATTAACTTAAAGCTCAAATTTATACAAATAAATGAAATCTGAGAATTAAAGAACAAGTAAAAATGAATAGAAGATGTAACCCATGAAACTCGATATGGGAGAAAACCTACTTAGAAAGTGAGGTCTATGCTTTGTTCTCTTTTCTTTAGTTATGAAATGCAAATACAAAGAAATGGGCACTCCCTATGGACTTTCCTTTAACACTATGGCCTAAATTTATGTTATAGAATCTTCCTCCTCCTCTGCTATTCTATACTATCACACTCCTAGATTCTCTACTAAAGTATGGAACAAGTACAATGCAGAAAAAACATAACCCTTTCTCTTCCTAGTGGCCAATATTTTAACATAGGCTGATAGATATCCATGGTTAGGGTTTTTCCATGCCTCAAACCTCATTTAATGTTAGTGTTTTGGACCCTTTAGAATCTTCTTGAAACTCCACATGTGACTAGCTCTACCTGTGTGAGTAATGGGAGTTGACATGGCATCCACTTGGTACCGTGGTGGTCAACATGGTAGGTCAACTTGTGGGAGACATAACTTCCACATACGAGCTCCAAGTGAGGTGATTTTTGAACTGTTAGAAAGATCTACGTGTGTAGAAAAATATTGAGGGGTTGTGAGCTATGCCCACAAATTTTTGACCCAAAAAGGTGTCATTTGATGCCTCAAATTGACTCTAGAAGGTTCCATACCCTAAATATCTAAACTTGGATCTGTTACTAAAATAGACCTTATAAGTTAATTCTTCCAATTTTTCCACCCAAAAAATATCAAGATAAACAACAAATTATATAATGATCCATTCCAGATAGTAAATTCTTAACATCTATTTTTTTAAATTTAATTATTTTACCCTATTTATTTTTTACAAAACCATTAAGACTAAAACTCTACATTTACAAGATTGAATCACTTTAACTTCTAAATCATAGATTCTCCAATACCAAAACAGTGGAAACAAACATACTAATGAAGTGGTCAGCGTGTTCTCTAAAATGCCTACCAAACCTGATAATGCATGGAAGGCTCCGTATGGGCTCATATAATTTTTTTAATTTCTAACATAACATAATGCACACCTAGCTATCCCCCCAAGGTCCACACAATCCCAAGCCTAGGTAACATAAACTGGAACTCCCCCTTCTTCCAATGATAAGGTACCTTAGTGGGACTCGTATTTTAATACCAAACCCTAAGCTTTGTTAACTAGTGAACGTGAAAACTTGGAGGGTGTTGAAGGAGTACCAGGAAATATAATGGTTGTGTTTCATTGTGAAGTGATTGATTCAGGTTTGTTAGTGGGATGAAGGTTGTATTGTCCCCTCACAACCACGGGGGACCCCATGGGAAGCTTACCCACCTTTCACATTTACCGACGGGATGCCGTTTTCTTCACTTTACCCCCACATTATTTGTTTATGAATTTTTTACTTAGCTTCGGATTTACCGCAACTATAAATAATTATTAGGGAGACGCGCTTATAGACAGGCCCGTGCGAAAATGAGTAGTTTATTTTGACATTTTTCTTAAGATTTACATAAGGTTTCTTAAAGATAAGGTGTGGATTTAATATAATTGCTACATTAGGAATATGAAAAGGATACATAGTTGTTTCCTCTTATAGCATATGGCCCTATTTGCTATGTGTCAAGCCATCGCTTATTTCTCTGAAAGTAGAAATAATCTGGGATATTACCTTTCAGCTTTATTTATAGAGAGGATAATCTGGTGGTAGATAGGCTATTAAAGTAAGATCTGTTAGCATCGCGTGGAAGTCTCTTTTATTATCTTTGGGATGGAGAGTCGACTGGAAGTGTCCAACGTTTTGACATTTTTTAATATCGGGGTCTCTCTTGAAATTTTGGTTCTGGGTTCAAAGTGAATAGTTGGTCTTGTTAGATTGAGGGTATTAAAGTGTCATAGAGTTTTGCTGTTTTGTTTTTGGAAGGTCCAAATCTGTTTATTTTGAAGAACTATTGGGAGTGGGTCGGTTATTGTATTAGACATATTCAAGATCTGTGATGTCTGAAAAATTATATATTAATATAATTAGTGTGAATTTATTGCGAGAAAAGCCATCTTTTATTTCTTGAGTCCAGTCTCAACTATCTATTTAAAATTTTATTAGTTTTTTTTTAAAGGTTGATTTTTCGATTTCTAATGTAATTTTATCTTTCAACAATTTGTAAATATGTTATATAATATAGGAGAAAGTGTTGTTTAGTTTCTACCTTATAATTTCCATATACTCACATATCTTTTTTTCACGATTCTTTAAGTTGGTTTCATCTTTCTATTTCACATCTTAACTTTTTTGAATTGTTCCTTATTTGTGCTATTATTTGTTTTAGGCATCATGGGATGCTAAACTTCAAGTACATTTGAACTTTAATATCTTCCTATTTGTTGAAGTTATTTATGTAGTATTGTTGTTTTTTTTTTTGGCATGTTTTCTCCATTTTCTCTTCCAAAATTCTTGTACTTGACTTTTCAATGTATTTTTATAAGTTGGGTACTTTATTTTTCTATATTGATCTCTTCAAACCATTTTATGCATTGTTGAATCCAAACTTCTGTCTTCTTTTTTAGCTAATCTTAGTTGATTTTAATAGAGATCATGCAATTGTTTATGGTTACCATTTTTTGTTTATACAAAATCAATGTTTTTTTTCTTCAAATTTTATTGGGTATATTCATGTTTTAGCTAAATTTATTTCGTAAGGGATGTTTTTTACTCTTAAACAATTTCTTATCATACATTTTTGTAATCACTCAAATAAGTTTTGTCTATTTCTAAATATACTTGATTCCCATATTTCACATGCATAAAAAACTATCAAGGTTATCAAGATCTAAAAGAGGGACCACAACATTTCTCAATCCCAAATCTCTTAATTGTTCTACATCTAATTTGTAGCAATTAGAAAGATTTCCATCCTTTTTTTTTAGTGTTTTTCTCATGCATTAATCCTACCTTAACTTTTTATTGAAATTTAATCGTTATCTTTAATAACTTGCCTCCAATATTGATTTTTATTTTCATAGTTGTTTTATTTTTTTAAAAGTCTTAGTTCCACATTAACTTTTCATTGAAATTTAATTATTATCTTTAATAACTTACCTCCAATATTGATTTTTATTTTTATAATTGTTTTTATTTTTATAGTTGTTTTATTTTTTTTTGAAAAACTACAATTTTAATATACATATTCTTCTTAACCTCCATGCAAAAAAACTTTAAAACCTCTTAAGTAATATTCATCTTAACCTTCATGCAAAAGAACTTTAAAACCTCTTAAGTGAACCTAAATGGTGTTGTATGATAATATTTTGTTTGATGTCAAAAAAATTTAAGTAATATTCATCTTAATCTTCATGCAAAAGAACTTTAAAACCTCTTAAGTGAACCTAAATGGTATTGTATGATAATATTTTGTTTGATGTCAAAAAAAATTAAAAACATTTCTTTCCTTTATTAATAATATTTTGTTTGATATAAAAAAGATGTACAAACTTTTCTTTCCTTTTTTAATATGGAATAATTAAAAAATGAGTCATGGAAACACTTACATAAAAAAGGAAATGTAAGTGTGAACGTAGTGAAGATACAAGGTGAAGGAAGAGAGTTATAAATATATGGATAGCTGATATGCATCAAAATTATAATATTGGTTAATCAAAATTGTAATATTGGTTCGTATTTAATTGAATAATTTAAATGGTACATTTTCATGTTAATAATCTAGATTCAATTTTTAATCATTATATATTTTTATATTAATTAAAATTTTTATATATGTAAATTTTTATAATTAGTTATAATGATGTTTGAATTTTTAAAGATATACATATTTAATTTAATAATTTAAATGGTACATTTTCATATTAATAATTTAGATTCAATTTTTAATTATTATATATTTTTATATTAATTAAATTTTTTATAATTAGTTATAATGATGTTTGAATTTTTAAAGATATATATATTTGTTTTTAAAAAGTTATTATTATTTATATATAATATTAATTAATTAAAATTAAAAAGATATAAAATAATTTTTATTATCTTTTATTTATTTATTTAGGGGAATTGGTAACAGCAATAGTATCTGGTTCGCATGACATGGGGTCGAATCCCACCGGTTGTCTTATAACCCCTAGGGAGAACCACACTTTTGGCCTCCAGATAAGACGAGGTTTGAACTTGTGACCTGCTTAGCAGCACAAACGCCTTAACAATACATCTGATGGCCATTAGACCACACCTTTGCGGGCTAAAGGTATGCGGGCTTGGCCCAGTTAAGCTTTGTTCCACGACTAGACCATGTCCTTGCTCGGGTTTGAGCACAAGACCTGACCTTCATTGCAAAAACAACTTTACCATCCAGCCACCTCTGTTGACCTTAAAGGTATGCGTGTTTGGCCCACTTAATCTTTGTTCCGTGACTAGACCACATCTTTTCTCAGGTTTGAGCACAAGACCTGACCTTCATTGCAAGAACAACTTTACATCCAACCACCTTCGCCGACCTAAAATAATTTTTATTATCAAAATTATGATGAGATAGTATTTATAATTAGAGATAATATTTGGTTTATGTATGTGATTAAGGTTAAATGTTATTAAAAACCATATAACTCCACTTGATGTATTTTTAACAATGATCACAATGGATATTGACTTTCTTGTAGATATTATTTAGGCTAAAAGTACCTTTTGGTCTTAGAGTAAGACCTAAAATTTCTTCTAATTTGCTAAGAGCTTGTCTTTCTTAGACATAAGCAAACATGTTAACTACCCAAGACCAAGAGGCATGATATAGTAGGAGTGAAAGTCTAACCCCTTACAAATCATCAGTGAGTCATTTAGAGTGATGTGGTTTTCCTTTAATAACGATGACGAGACAACCTACATTCAAAGATAGTAGCCAATTATAATTGTCTTTATTGTCGGTTGACATATTCTGCTATCTTATATATAAAAAGACTCTTATAAATATCTAATACCTATTCTCAAAGAAATTGAATACCTGAAATAAAACATTAGATACAAATGATTGAACATTACAATATTTTGTTTTGCAAAACATAATTTAAGTTTCCTTAGTTGCAACTCTCTCTACTCCATCATTTTAGACTAGAACATCATTTTCTTTTATAATAGATTTTTAGGAAGGTTGATGATAAAATATATTTTTGTTAGTGAAAGGCTTTTAAAGAAATTCATGGAAGGATTTTTTTTATAAATAAATAGTAACACCTATTATTTGGTCAGGGGACTTATTTCTCTTTAATTTTTTGATCCCACAACCAAAATCTATTTGTATCTATTGGGAGTGGACTTTGATATTGGAGTTAATGGATTATAACTCCCGAGTAGAGTTGGAATTTCAAATCCCAACAACCCGTCAAATTTTACGGTTTCCGCAATTTAGATACACGTTTTGACGGATTTCACTAAGAATGTTGACGATTTGTCAAAAACATTTAACGTATTTGACGAGAAAATCACCCCATGATGAGCAATTTGCCCATCAAATTCCATCCCTGCTCCCGAATCATGTCACTATGAAGATTCCTAGGTTAAATGTCAAAAACAACATTCTAAGTCACCATTTCTCTAAAAATCAAAGTGATGAAAAACTCCTACTAATTAACCTTGAATCATAGCTCAACCAACTCTTAATTTTGTTAACAACTTATTGACAAATTACGAACTTGATTTACTAAGCCTTATAAAATCTTGATTCTTTTTGTCAAAGTATTCCATCATTGAAATGAGATTTTATTTTATTTTATTATTACTAATACTTTTGTGGTCATGTTTGGTGGATTGTTTTTGACTTATAGTTATTCTCTTGATAGTGTTGCACAAGGGAATATCTTTCCATCCATCACGTGAACGAGCATGGTGGTGTTTACTTTGACACATCAATAAAGAGAATTGCAGTATGCATTTGGGTCCACAAGCATTCCATTAATTTGGGTCCACAAGCATTCCATTAGGTTGGAATTATTGATGGGACATGGTCTCCATCTACTTTATTCCTTCTCATATGGATCCAAAATGCAGTTTGTGACCTTTCATCATTCAACAACCCTATTTTACAATTCTTTTATGTCACTTTCCATCGTTCAACAACTGTATCTCTGTGTCAGTAGTTGTCAACAACTCTAGAATTACATTTCATTCTAGTATCTTCCACATTTTGAAGGAGACTAAATCTGCCCAATATTAATGTAATTGCAAATCGCAAAGTTATTATTTGTGAAGTGGTGTTTTAAAATAATGTGTAAATTAAAAGTGAAAAGTGGTTGACTTAAACCATAATGGGAGTAGAATCGAAAATCTTCTCGTCGTGAAATATTATGTTCAAATTAATTGAGTTAATTTACTATGTTTGATATGGTATGTGATATGGGTATGGGAAGCAAAAAAACCATTATTCCGACCAATTGCAACTTCAAATAGAGTATTTCTTTTATGCAATATTACTATTAAGAATGTAAAACTTGGAATAAATCACTTTTATATCCAATCACATTAAGACAAAATATGTAAGTATCAAGTGTGGACTATGCAAGCTACGATGAATTAGTTAATCATTTGATCCAAATAATGTATGTAATTTGGGGATTAGACATAATTTTTAAGGAATGTTGATGCAAAAGTAGAAATTCTTATATCGCCGCTAGGGATTAGGCTATTCCTATTATGGGATCCTACCAACCATAACAAATTACAAGAGAAAAATGTGAAAAGATTCACACTATTAGAACATTTCCATTATTAGAAACAAAATTACATGTTGGTAATTGAGTTAGCCGTTTTCACACAACTTGATTGCAACAAATTGAGCTTGCAACATTGAGAGTTTCTATACTCATCAGAAATTGTTGGAGCAATAATATTGTCTTCCAACCAAGGAAATCTAGAACAATTATGAAGAACCCTTGTATTGCAATTCGACTTCTTTCCCGTAACTTGTGTTCTCACAACTTTTAAAATTTTCTATTATTATATAGAGTTGACTTGGCCTAGACTTTATAATAATTGAGGTTTTGATTATTAATTTTTGTTAATGTTCGACCAAAAAAAATAGTTATTTTTATATAATATTTTAAATATTTTGTGCTTACCAATATTGTAAAGTTGGCTTTACTTTAACTTTATGATATAATGTTTTGATTATTAAAAAATTTCGATGTCCAAAGAAAAGGAAATCTTTTTTTCATGTAATATTTTAATGCACGCCAATATATACAAGTTCTTATTACAAACTTGTGTAGCATTTCAATCAGTTGGCTTTTTGGGGTTTTGATGGTATTTAAATTTTCAACCCTCACATAATCCCTTGCTACCATATGTTTGACTAAATACTTTCTTGATATTGTTATCATAGCAATATGAAAGCATGATTTCTTCACATAGAGTGTCATTTAGGTTCAGGTTTATAGTAAAATTAATGACAGGGACAACACATTTATGTTAGAAAAGGATGACTTGATTTCTATCAGTCAAAGAATACCTATAATCAATGCTTTTAAGAATGTATTTAGATAACATAATATAATATTTCTATCCATCTTTCCATGACCAACATTTTAGCTTATATATTTAGTGGGTTTATTAACTATATCCCAGTAAACTATGAAGGTTGAGAATAGGGTTTGCATTAAGAATAAAATAACATCCCTTCAAGTACGATTCTACCATATTCAGATAAAAGTAGGGGACAACGACATGGCTGCACTGACCTTGCAATCTTTAAAACCCAACTTCAACTGTATGAATGCAATAGTAGTGAACTAGTTAATTAATGATGCATTAAAACCTAACTTCTAGAAAATGAATTGTTGCATAAAGATTCATCTTTGTGAAAGTTCAAAGTCTCCCCTTCAAAATTCAATTGTGGAAAAAAGGAATACGAAAGAAACATTTTTTCTATTAGCAATTTAAAGAGTTGAAATTCAAGTGGCCACAAGGAGTTTTGCTATAGTCTCGAAGTAGTAACTTTAATCTATATTTTTTTGAATACAGAAGTCACCTTTGTGTGTCAAACTCAAAGCAATGAGATATATTCAAAAATGAAACTAGGAACTAGATAGCATATAAAATGATGTAAATTATGGCCAAAGCTAAACATAAAAAAATGAAGGAAACTAACATTGGTTATCAAATATTCAAATTTACATAGAAGAAAAGAAAATAGACTTCTAGTATGGGGTCATTAATGATGTTAAAATAATAGACTGGAAATAGAACTAGACATTGGATTGGGAATTCATGATCAATCTCATTTGATAGGTCATTCCAAGGTGGATTTTTTCCTTATCTGAATCACTAAATAGTAGTGTTCTGTTGTGATGATGTTGTAGGGACATTGTAACCTCTGTTCTCCTGTCCCCATTCTAGCTATCGAACCAATAAGAATGAAATTGCATGAAAATCCATGGGAAGAAGCCACAGATCAGTCGCACAATGAAAATAGAAACAAATAGGGATTGGAATCAATTATGGAAACAAAGGGCAGATAGGAATGAAGAAGAAGCTTGGAATCCACCTCTTGGAGTTAATGAAGGATATGACATGTGGAGAGATATGAATCGCCGATTATTGATGAATAGATGGTAATAGACAGGGATGATTTTAAGGATGGAAATTTATTTTAAAATGTAGAAACATTGGTGAATCTTAATAATCCTTCATATGCCAACTATAAATGATTGGCGATATTTTTGTAAAAATATTCAAATTTCTAAGTATTTTATATAGTTTTTATAAAATTTTGGCGATTTTTAAGGTAAAATAATTTTATCCTATAGAA
>ML783239.1:1028938-1041397 GCA_009831015.1 Picea engelmannii | reverse complement strand
CACCGATATCCACTTGGATCACTAAAAATGTATAACATATCCATTTCTCCTTATGGAAGACCCCTCAGGCTGGCAAGAGTCTAAGCTCTGATACCACTGTAATGTTCCCAAGCCAAGAGGCCAAGAACATTTCATTTTTGCATTATTTTTAAACTTTTTCTGGTTGTGGCATTTCATCAAACACTTGGATGGTTTGCTTATGTTTGGGTGTTTACTCGCAGATTGGCTTCTTAAATTCGGCCTTAAGGTTTACATTTAGTTATCACACATAGATATGAGACATAATCAATGGAAATACAATATACACCAGATATGGAACCAATAGAAAAGATTCGACCTTTATTATTATAATGAGAAAGAACTTGATACAAGGATGATGCAGATCTGGAATGATCAACAGATGGATCCAATAAACATACTAAGAACTACTACAAAATGCTCCCGATGAGTAACTACAAGCCCCCAAAGGCTAAATATACCCTGAAGACCAATACAAGATAGATCTGAGCCGTATGAAGTGCCAAACCCCAATATGGATGATGCTATGCCTTGCTAGAACACTAAAGACCCTCAACAATTCGACCGTGCCGCCAAAGACCACCAAACCCTCCGATGAATATGCCAAACTGTAGATCGACCCAATACAAGACCCCGAGTAATGTCTCAGGTGGATCGGTGAAGGGATGACCCACTAAATGAATAACCCTCTGTTGGACTTGTGCCCCACTCGATGATTGAAACCCTAGATAATTTGGCCTCCCTCCTAGAGGCCTCCAAATGCTCCACAAAACCACTGGAATGATAGATCGGGGCTCGGTTACCTCACTGGTGAAGTCCCAAGAGAAATGATGAAGTTCTGATTTATCAAATGAATGAAATCCATTTATGAAGTGTGCTCCTCTCCAATTCATCCAATTCATCTAGTAAATCAAATGGCACATAAAACTCCTCCGGAATGCACTAGATCTAATGGCCAAGACCCTGCAATGAAAACCCAGGTGCTAGAATCTCCAGAAGCCCTGCCAATCTCATGGAACAAAATTCCCTCAATGAATGGTGCGCCCCCCTTGCTGGAAACCCCCAATGGTGCGCCCTCTCTCTTCCTATGCTTGTGGATGGTGTAGAACCCTCCTGTAAATGAGTAGATATGAACTAGAATGGTGTGGGGGAATATTGCATCCATGAGACCAAGCTTGGGACAAGCTAGTGGAATCTTTCACCACCGAATCATCCTCTAGGGTTTGTTAAGTCAAAACCCTCAAAACCCCCAAGGTATGGGCTCACTAGCTAGAAGTGAGGTATCAAAAGATAATCATACATGAATGAGAGAATAGAGGCCCTTGCCTCTCTTTTATACTTTCTTCTCACCTTGTCCCTCCAAAGTGACATTTACTTTATTAATTATTAATTAATTAATTAACCTTTTTACCTTTGAAAAGCACCTTATCTCTCCTTGTGGCTTTCCTAGCCATCGAAAGTCACTTCTCATCATGCTATCCTGTAGTGTTGTTCCTCTCAATTCCAATGAGCTATTACACTGAGAGGTTCCTCCAAGTATTGTGCCCCAAATGACCTCCTTAGTGAATTTAATTAACTTATAGCTCAAAATACTCAAAATCATTGAAACCGTCAGAATGCAACGGAACCAAAGCCAATCTGTGCAGAATAGATCATAATGATGAAATAGGATGAGTGATGCAAGATGAACCCCAAAATATCCCTCAATAGTCACTGTACTTTCTATAACATCCATCTGGCTGTTCTGGTCATCATAACACCCTGAAATGTAATGATGTCCCAAAGTGGGGACATTACAGCTTCCTTGGCAGAGCCATCCGATGGTGTAGGGTTGCGAGTGGGGCATTGTCAGTAGCACTAGATTCTTGAATACCTCTGCTGAGATGAGGTTATTTTGGCTACCACTATCAATGATGAAGTGCAACAAAGTGCCTTTCACCCACATCTGTGAATGAAAGAGGCCCTCGCCTTCCTCTGGATCATCAGGTTCACTGGGATGGATCTTGGTGGTAAAAATGGTGGCATTGGGTTCCACATCAATGTTCTGTCTCCCATTTTCTAGTTCTAACTCAGATTCATAGCCCACATCTAATTCATAGGCTTTCACCTCAGCCACCAATGACTACTTTGAGCGATAATCAACAATGTTATGCTAGGGGCTCCTATGGAAGTCGCCCCACTTCCCGGTATCCTTCTTTATCTTTCCATTGTCCTTCTTTGATTACAGCTTGGAATGGTTGTCCTGAGGTTGCCCATGTTTTCTCTATCCTTTTTTCTTTAGGTTGGGGCTTCCCTTGCCTTGCTTCTGTTGTGAGGGGTTCCCAGACCCAAATTGCCACGTCTTTTGTTTAAGCTTCTTCTCAATTTTGACGACATATCGATAGGCCGCGCCTAAGGATGAGATGTCCAAAAAATCCATTTATGTCTAGATGTATCTATGCATACCACTGCGGTACTTGAGAACTAGATTTCACTCATAATATTTGATACCCAACTTGGTGCGCAAGGTATGGAAGACATTGGTGAGCTCTAACATTGTTTAATCTCTTTACTGCCGCAATGTGGTCCATCTTGTATACAAGTCGTCATAGCTTCCAATAGGCTAGTATTTTTCCTTAATAACATCCTTGAAGGAACCCCAAGTGGGTGCAACTGCAAATAATGTGGATTCCTCTACTTCCTTTTGCTCATAGAAACTCTCCCACCAATATTTGACATGGGGGACGACCTTGAGGAGTGCAAATGTAATATTTTCTCTATCGAAAAAGTTGTGGACATAAAACTACCCTTCTAGAAGGTTTAACCATTTATCTACGAAATTTGCATCTATTTTCCATTCAAATATAGGGATATCAAAATTGATCTATACCTCGAAGGGGGCGATGCCTCCGCTTGAGGTGGATGCGTCGCTTGTCTGCAACCATCGAATGATTTGTGCAAAGTTGTCCATCATCTCATTCCTTTGTTGCTGGAGAGATTCCTCGAGCAATATTTTGAAAGGATGTCTTATATCATCATATTTATTTTCTCCCACCATTGACGGTTTCTTGGGTGTGTGAGAGAAGTTGTCCTCAATAGAAACAAGCTCGAGACCCAACTCTCTATACCCTGACCGCGTCGAGAACATGCACTAAAAATCAACAAGGAGCAGATTGCTCTGATACCACTGATATGGATTTATGAGCGAGACAAAATGAAAACACAAAATTATAATTTTAACACAGAGGAAAAATGAATAATAACAAAAATACTGTAAAACTTGACTTCTATTAAACAAGAAATATACTGAAACTGTAAAATGCAGATTGAAAACAAGCTTACTAGAATGGTGGCAACTTATCTCTGAGAAGAGATGTGATGACTATGCTCATTCATAAGAAGATGAGTACATTGAGGCTCTAAAGGAATTTTTACAATAAACATGAATTCCAAAACCCTAAACATCCAAAAACCTAATCCTAGGAGATGAAGCGCCAAAAGTCATGTGGGCCCCATTGGGGTAAGTTAGTACATCAACTTCCCAAGGTCGTAATTTTTGCATACGGTCTCCGTTTAGGGTGAATGATAGCTCGTTGGAAAGGTTTTGATGAGGAGATTCATTCCTTAGGATTTATTAGAGCCTTGTTTTATTATTGAGGTGCCTGATCGTGAAAAAATGACATTTAGGCCCTCAAAATGGCCCTGAAAGTTTGGGACCCAAAAAATTGCTGAAAAGAGTAAGTTGCCAAAAAAATATTTTGAGCTAGTTGGAATAGGTGGGTGGCCACCGAGATCATCCTAAATCATAAATTCTCAGAATGATAACATATAGCTTTACTTGGTTGCATCAAGATCGCGCCCATGGCATATCCGCTTGCATCTGATGGTTGTTGTAGATTTGCCAACGCCAAAACTCGTGCAGTGCTTATATTTTCCTTTAATGTCTCAAAGGATTTTTGTTGCTTGCCTCCCCATTGAAAGACTTGTTTAACACCCGTTAATGCATGTAGAGATGTCACTATGTATGGAAAATTAACAATGAATTTCCTCCAGTACTGTATTTCTCCTAAGGAGCTCCTGACTTCAGTGGCAGTAGTTGGCTTGGGCCTTTTTAGAATGACTTCTACTTTTTCAATATCCATTTTCAATTGACAATTCCCTACAATGTAACCCAAATATACCAGAGAATTTTTTCCAAATTCACACTTAGACATATTGATATACAACTTCTTCTTTTCCAAAAGTTCAATTTTTTTTCTAACATGCATCAGATAATTTTCCCATGTTCGACTGAAGATAAATGTGTCGTCTAAATAGACAATAACAAAATCATCTATGTAAGGTATGAACACATCATTCATCACTCTCATAAAATTTGTTGGTGCATTACATAACTCAAATAGAATAACCAACCATTCGAACAAGGCTTGCTTAGTCTTGAAAGAAGTTTTCCATATATCTATTGTAATTCTAATCTGATGGTAACCACTTCGCAAGTCCAACTTAGTGAAATACACACCATTCTTTAACTGATCTAATAGAGAATCTATTCTTGGAAGAGGATAGCAATTTTTTACTGTAATCTTGTTCAGGGCTCGAAAATCAATACACATCCTCCATGTGCCATCTTTATTTGGAATTAATACAATAGGAGAACCACACGAAGAGGAGCTTGTTCTGATGATTCCTTTATCGAGCAACTCTTGAACTTGCTTCTTGATTTTTACATTCTCGATTACTGATGACTTGTACACTTCAATATTTGGAAGAGGAGCATCCTGCTGCAAATATATTTCATAGTCAACCTCTCTTTTAGGAGGCAAGCCTGTGGGTTCCTGAAATAAATCATCATAATTAGATATGATGTTGATCAATTATTGCTTATTATTTGGATCACAACCTACTAAAGCATATGTTATATCTTCTTCTTTCTATTTCACTATCATGAGAACACAATATTTACTTGTGCTCATGAGTCTCTTCATTTTCCCTGTGCTCACCAAAGAAACATTAATTTTGATGCAATGAGATTTGACAATATATTCAATTCCATCCTTGAGAAGGTGATATTTATTTTCTTCTCGATAAAACACAACCTTCCTTTCAAATAGATATGGACTACCCAAGACAATGTCGCAAATGTCAAGAGGTACAACATCTAACTCAACCTCATCAAAGAACTAAGCTGTAATTGCAAACTTGATCTTACATTGCTTTGTTACCTGCAACTTAACATAGTCACACACCCAACCTAATGGATATGGATTTTTATGAGGTGTCGTCTTCAATCCTAACTTCTTAACAATTGTTACAATTGTTACAATCTGACCCTATATCTTGACGAGTTGATGTAACAATCTTCTGCTTCCCTTTATCCTTGTATTTCTTTGGTCGTAATTCGGGATGAAAATTCCAACACTATGATTCCCCATGTCCCTTTCTTTTATAGTGGGAAGATGTAGATATTCACTCAACTTACTTCAATGTGGCTGATTTCTTACTCTTCCATTTATCTTTGGGTTTCTTCTCAAACTTGAATGGATTCTTATATTCGCTTGCATGCTTACCCTTACTAGCCTCTAGATGTGTAGCTTGTATTGACACCTTATCAATGTCAGTAGGGCTAAACATTAGAATAGTGTGACGAAGATATGAGTGCATTCCACCAATGTACTTCAGAAGAGTTTCATGAGTATACAACAACATTCCTAGGGATAATGCCTTCTTTTTGAATTCATGTGTATATGCCTGAATATTCTGGCCTTTACCCTGTCTCAGGTGTTGCCACTCGATCATTGTCATCTGTGTATGTGCCAATGGATAGAATTTTTTTTTGATAGCCTTAGTAAACTTATCCCAAGAAGAGATTACTTTACATTTTTGAACCAGATCAACTTGCATCTTACTCTCCCACCATATTAAGGCAATGCCACTTAGTCGAAGAGCAACTAAATGTATCTTTGTAGCCTCATCCATAATTCGTTGAACCTTGCAATATACTTCTATTTTCTTGATCCAATTGTACAATTTCTTAACATTCAATTCTCCATCATAGGTCAGAAACTCGAACTTAACATCCAATTTTAATAAAGGAAAATTATGGTCAATCTTCTTAGAGGATTTGTTTCAATGAGAAGAATGTTTACTCGCTTCAGAAGAAACTGATGATGATGATGACGATGAGGAAGGGGAAGGGGGCTCGGAAGGTCCATCGCCTTCACCTCCTCCTTTTATCAAAGATTCTCTTCTTGCAGGCCTTTGAATTCTTCGTTCTAACTCATCTATTGTTTATTTTAGTGATTGCAGCGTAGCTCTGATCTGTTCACGAGTCATGGGATGATCTTCTTCTTCTCTTTGCAAAGTCATCTTATGTCGTCAAAATCTCTTTCCAATTTCGGACTTATAACTTGCAAGTTTTCCTTTTATCAAGTTTGAGTTTGGATCTTGTAAGCATCCACTTGAAAAATACTTGTCAAACAATCTCTGATATGAACTTGATCCGAAAAATCCTTAGATGTTGATTTTAAATATACATAATCATCTACTTGATATTCGAAATAAAATGATCGCTCGACGGTTTTGCAAATTACACGTGAAATACTTATCTAGCCAATTCCACTTTAATGATAAACGACTTGCAAATAATTGAACTTGAAATCAACAACAAAAATATAATCACATACACAAGTTCGAAAAATCAGAGCTCACCCAATTTAGGCCACCTCTCAGGGTCCACTTCCAATAGAGACTTCTTATATTAATGCTCAAATGCTTGTGTTTTACAACGACATTTTTACATGTTTCTCAAATGCATAAATGAAGTGCACCATTGGATACCTATAAAAAAATGATGCTAAAATGATATAAAATACTTGAAATTTTGTCAAGATAACCATTGACATGCTTTACGATGTAGCCTTGTACCCTTCGTACTCTCGACATGCATTGTGAGATAAAATTATGCATAGAAATGTGTTGTCCATGGCCTTGGGTAGCACACCTTTAAATAGGGTGTCCTTCTTAACTAAATCTCAAAATTATTGGTTATCCATTAAGTATTGGTTCATGGGTTTGTTGTAACAAACCACTTGTTTGGTCCATTGGTTAGACCCGTAGCATATAAAGTGGAGATCACAGGTTCTATACATGTCGACCATGCCACACACACACACATATATATTTTAAACTTTATGGAACCTTTGCACATGATTATAACATCGTTTCATGGTTATAATATAACCATATTACATATATGGTATATGGTTACGTTTTGTTATAACATACAATCATATGTTATATATAACTTATAACTTAACAACATCCATGTATATAGTGGGAAATTTCCATGGTCACATAACTTTACAAATGTTTAAAGAATATGGGTCAAGGGATAAGCCCTTGGCCCTATTCTTCCCCAAATCACATTATACCTTAACTTAAATAATTTTAAACACACACACACACACACACACATATGTTAAGGCTTATGGAGGTCATGGGTTCACACACACATATGTGTGTGTGTGTGTTAATTCCTTTATGGTCATGTGTTGGTAGTGAGGATATGTTAAGGCTTATGGAGGTCATGGGTTCGACTCTCGTCGATTCCATAACTTTTAATATATATTATCCATTATAGGCCAATGAGAGGCTACCATGTGGTGACCTCTCATTGGATTTCCAATGTCATGTGTCAAACAATGATTGGACCACCTATATTTGTACCTTGCATAGTCAAATGCTAATTAGGTTCCACGTGTCACCCTTGTAGTGGTGACATGTGTCACCTCTTTGTTTTCCCTTGTACTTTGATCTTTGACTTTTTTCCAGGTTTGACTAGAACTTTGACCACTCATAACTTTTTCATATGAGCTTCATTTAAGGTGTCGTTTGCGACGTTGGAATGATGATGATGAGCTCTACGCATTGATGTAATTTTTTAGATGATTTGAAGCATTTGACTTTTGAGCATTTTTTAACCATTCTGGACCTCTGTGGATGTTCAATATCTTTTTGGACCTCTGTTAGCATTCCCAAATCCTCTTGGATCACATTGAAGAAGAAAAGAGAGATGATATAGCAAGAGATCCTTTCAAGATGTTTCTCAAGGAATCCCTTGTGCAATAGAGCAACAAGATGATGGATAAATTGGCTCAAATCCTTTAACGACTATTGATGGTGGTCAAGGCATCTTCGACAAACAACCATTTCAGAGGCACAACACCCTTCAAGGTACAAGTTAATTTTTATATCCCCTTATTTGAAGGCTTGATAGATGTAGATGATATAGATAAATGGTTGAATATACTAGAATTTTATTACTCTATCCAAAAAATTTATGATGGAGAAAAGATCACCTGACGATCCTTAAATCCCTTTCCAATGTCAAATCTTGGTGGGAAGGTTATTGGGAGAGGCACAACACAAATGAATCTACACCATTTGAGAGAGAACCCACATGGGCAACCTTTGTTGATTCCCTCAAGGAGGAGTTATACCCTATTGGAAGCTATGATGACTAGTATATGAGATGGATGACTCTGCGTCAAGAGAGAGACTAGACAATGTCAAAATATACCAACATATTCCATACCCTGCATTGTTATGAACATAATATATAGAAATAGATATAAATTAAATAATAACAATTAATACATCATAAATGAAAAAACATGTCTGATCTAAAGGATGTGTCTATTCACAAAAGGGAAACCCCTACGAGGGTATATAAATGAGACGTCATTCTCATTGCAATTACATCATTCTCTTATACACTTATATATTATTTACATTCCTACATGGATTATTGTGTTATATTCCAATTATTTTGGATATTCTTGTGTGAGCGAAATTTTGTTTGTCTCATGCACTCAAAGATGGGTATTCAAGATTATGAGAGACACTTGGTTCTAAAGTATTGTAGTGGGCTACATAGGTACATACAAACATATATGAATTTCTTGGACATCTCCTCACTGGGAGTTGTTTATCGATATGTTGTCAAAATTGAGGAGAAATTTAAGTAGAGAAATAAGCAAGAGTTTGGGTCTGCAAAACTGTAACAACATAAGCATGGAAAAGGTGGCCCTAACTCACAGAACAAGGGACAACGCAAGGAAGGTCAACCTAAAGAAATTCATTCCAAGCCATAGGCAAAGAAGGGTAACGAGAAGATTAAGTGTTGACATCATTGCACACTTGCACATGTCCTTCTTAATTCTAGGAAGTTTAGACCCAGGGTTCATCAATATTTGACCAACAAAAACCTGTTAGGCCCCAACAACCCCCTTCTTTTTCTTTAATCAAAATCTAGGGTCCCTCGAAATTTTACTTGGATTCTTTGTTTGTTTCCCTTTGACTTGATTGGATTGGTATTGGTTTGCTTTGTTTCAAGTTTGGTTTGATTTTATATTCTTTTCTTTTGTTTGGTTTGAATTTTATGAAATTTAAATGCCATTTCGTTTTTCTTTCTACAGAGTTTTAATGTTGATGGACGATCTTCATAATTTGAGAGTTTTTATTACGACACATCTTTTCTATGACATTTATTCACATTTGATCAAATTTGAATGAGGGAGAGACAAACATAGAAATCTTAATTTAAACGAAAACCTTAATTTTATAAACTTTTACTTTCGTTTAAATTATGATTATGTTTTCGCCTTTTGCTCATTAACAAACAATTTCACAAAATCATTTGGTAGGTTTAATTAATTAAATTATTTTGTTAGTTTTCATCTCATTTCAAAATAAAAATAAAATAATAACAAAAAGAATTATCTATCATTTGTTTGATTTTGTGAAAACCCAAAATTAATATTTTTCTCCTCTCCATCAACTTGAAGCTTCTAGAATTTTAAGATCATATTTCAAAGGAAAATATAAACAATGTTTGTTTAGAACTTATAGTTAGTTTAAATTCATTTTTGATTTTATTGTTCTAGATTTTGTTTTATTCACAATTTTTAGGTTATTAATTTAGGTTTCTTTTTGTTTCATAGGCTTTTATTATCAGTTATTTGGTACGAATTTGATCATGGTTTGATTTTATTATCTAAATACATTCAAGATGATTGATACAAAAATAATACTGGATTGCTGCAAACAAATTTATGAGCAACAACAAATAAAATTTGGAAATGCGTCAAGAACAAACAGACGATTTTGCGAGACTAATTGCAGCCAAACCGTGAGAAATCTGAAGAAATGGTTGAAAACCCATCTCCAAAATAGACCCATTTAACTTACATGCGTGAATGTTCTCAAACAAATGCACGATTTGAGAGATATTTGTGTCTCTTTACGAGACAAATTCCAGGTGGCGGAAATTATTAGTGACGCCCAAACTGCTCATTCATTGTATAAATATATGATACTTTACCCATGGTATCTTACTCTTTTTTGTCACAATCAGATCTTTTCGATATGCCAATATTTGATGAAATTAATTCCAAACATAACATTTATGAAGTCGGATTTGATGCTCTCTCACTTTCATCACTCGCATGGGAAAAAGACATGTTGCAATATGATTTTACATGATTTATTTTTGAAAAATACAATGCACTCATTCTTATGGAGATTAAATATTCTACATTGCATATTCATTCTTTGATTAGTTCGAATTTTAATGTCTATGCTTCACATTTTGAAACTATCAATTTCATCAAAGGAAGTGTTCAAACCAATAATCTAACTAATGTCATGAATCCTCTTATGATGTGTTCCCCATTGATATATCCATTTCATCGAAGTCATAGTTTGCATCCTAATTTTTATGATAGGATCTTAGAATGGCTTGAAGATTCATATCTAAAAAATCTTCATAATAAAGATAAAGTTGTGTTTTCTTTTTTCCTACCTAAATATATAGGAAGTAAGCATGGCATGATGTTTTTAGATCTTCCATGTGAAGAAATGGATGAACACTTGGAGAATTGTCAAGAGGATGGGGCACTTCGGCCCTAGCTCATGGTTATGTCAGGTTCCCATAATATTGACAAGTTTTCCAAACTTACTTACACTCTTCCATGCTATTATGACCCATATCACGACAAGATTGCAGAATGGTTGGAGGATTCATACATCAAGAAGTTTCAAAAAAATGGTAAGGTCATGCTTGTTTTGTTTTTAAAAGAATATATAGGAGGTAAGCATGACATATTTCTTTTGTATCTGCAAATAAACATTCTTTTATTTATTCTGATTTTCGATTTTCTATGCCTTGCAGGATTGAATATGCTCTTGTGACTGCACTGGAAATATGATTTTACTTAGCATTTTGATCTATTTAGTAGTTTAGAGTAGGTTTAGGAGTAGGTTTCATTTAGTTTTATTTCTCAGTGTTTCAGTTATGAACACAAGTGGGCACACCAAGAGAACCATAATATGAATGTTGTCAGGGAAGTCCACTTTAAATATTTTTCTCTCTGCTTTTCGTTGAATATTTCTTTTCAAAAACACAATATCATTATAAAATTTTTAAATGGAAAGTAAAGAGATAAATAAATTTGAACTATAAATTCAACCTTGACCCAAGGTGCCACGAGTAGGATTGCACTCATATTAGTAAGGATTTTTCTATTTTCTTTTAGTCTATTTTATTTTTAATAATAATGCTTGGTCAAAGTAACATCTTATGCATCACTATCTTAAGAAAAAAACTTGCTCACACATGGTATTTTATATAATTTGGTTCTTCCTTTATTTTATAGTGGGATTCTAGTAGATCCCAAAGCTCAGGTTTATCTTTGGCCAAAATTGTTTCTGAAAGTGTGTTTTTGTTATTTCAATTTTGTTTGTTTTGATATACTTCTGATTTTGAATCCCATTAATAAAATCTGATTCAGTTTGTTGTGTGTGTGTGTTTTTTTTTTTTGCTTTCTTTGTTTGAACTTTCTTCTTGTTTGTCTTTTTGAATAATTATATTTCTGATCAAAGAGAGATTATCGAAGGAAGCATTCATTTCAAGACTTATTTTTTTGAAAGCAATTTGAAACAGTTCAAACAGTTTTTGATGTTAAGGTTCAACTCAGATAATTGATTTGTAAGTCAGTTGAGTACTATGAAATCCTAAACGGTCTTTGTTAGAGTATTACCCCTGAAATGTGTCAAGATCTTTGGGAATTACGATTATCCTTAGACTTTTTACGCCATCCATATTCTTAAGGAATCACTTTTAAGTGCTTCCCCATTCTCTAGATGATTTCTTAAATGAAATCTAAAATCTCTAAACCATGATAAAACTTCCAGTTTTGAAAGCAAATAAAAAAAAAATGATCAATTGTTCACCTGTATTGCAATTAACCTTTAGTATCACCCCGCTCTCTTTGTCATCAATAAATCTATAATTGTATTATTATTTAAAAGTGGCATAAGAGGGTTGGAAGAACTTAAGTGTGGGAAGTGTGTGTAAACCCGCAGTTGTACTGAACAGGCTCGCTAGCAGCAGGTAAATGCTCA
>ML783239.1:960319-977150 GCA_009831015.1 Picea engelmannii | reverse complement strand
AACCTATTTTTGTCATTCTACAGTTAACCTTTGACCTTGCAATTCAACCTTATCAAGTCAAGTCTCATCGTCATAAGTATCAATCTCTTCATTCGATCTCTTCCAAATTTTTGGCCTTCTGCCACCTCTCATGCTAGATGATGGAGGATTCCTTAATGCCTTCCTTCCAGCGAGTTCCCTCCCATCGACTTCAACACATATTTCTCTGGGAGAGGGATCTAGAGTTATGTTTGGTACCTTGGGACTTGCAGTCATCAGTGGCAGCTTCCCTTGCTATTGATAGTGGGAATACATTAATGTCCCTTGCTTGATAGTTTCTACGAAGTGTTCGACGCTAGCTCATTTATTCACACTTGTTAGATAGTACCAGGGTACCTTGACTCTCATCATCATTATCGATGGGTTGTCTCACACTTTTTAATAGTATAAATAAATGATCGATAATCAAATGATGTCTCACTATGTTCAACTTCAACTCATATACTCACATAGTGTAGTCTTGTACTACGATGAATCTTTGTGAAGACTTCGGGTGAAGTACAAGAACCACCTCTTTTGTGCTCCTTCCCGACTCATATGGTGCCACCTCATAGACTTTGGTACCTGCAGAGGATCAGTTTGTTCATTTTATTGGTTCCATATATCCTCTGTTATTGATGTTGAGACATAGCTCCACTATGTACCTCTTCATGGCTACGATTCACTTTGGCATGGATCCACTGTGTATTCTTTGTGGCCATGCTTGCTACTTCATATTTATCACATGGATCCACTGTGTATTGTTCATGGCCATGGAAATTAGTCATAATTCAATATGTTCCATGGATCCGCAGTGTATTTTCTTTGGCGTTCATGCTTTATCACTCCTGAGCATGGGTATGCCCGACTTGGTAAACAAAAATCTTGCTTGATCTTTGCTAACGATTATTTATTTTTTCATCAGTTGTTCGAGAACCTCTATGGACACTTCAATACATCCTCACTTCTCAGATTTCATAATGTATTTAAACCATCATTTTTCCCTTTTGACCTCACACATTAGGGGGCATCTATTATAACACAAAATGCCATACTTATGCTTTTGTACCATGACCTAACCCTTTTCCAATGCTTGCTAGAATTTTCCCTAAAATCACCTCCAAAAATCATCTAAAAAACACGATTTAAGAGCATATCCATGAGTTTCCCTAGTGAAACACATGGACATCTGCACCTTTCCTCACTGCAACATACATATGCCCTCATTTTTGGTGAAAAATAAAATAATTCTGTGTTTTCTGGTGGGGTTTTTGGTTGGGCTCGTTTCCCAACAACCCTTGCCTGTACATAATGGAATCCAACTCCCCAAACTTCTTTGGGAAGATATAAAACAACCATAGAGGGATAAATATGGGAACACAAGTCCTTTGGTGTAAAGTTATGCTGCCAGCATCTAGCAAGCCTCCTTTCCCTATATTCTCTTAGCAACATCCCCTTTAATTTGGAAACTCCTTTTCTAGAGCTTCTTTCGCCTTTTATGTGACTATAGGGTGTCTCCTTATCCCTATATGATTCATTGAGAGAAGTATTTATCGATTGAGTTGATTCTTGAGGATTCTCAGAGGAGATCAAACAATTGGCTTCAAGATGATGCCTATGGTTGGAAAAGGTTGTAACTTACCTTTTCCACTTGTTGGTAATAAAAGAACTTGTTTTTCCCCATATTTGTCTTCATTGTACATTTATTTGTATGCTTACTTTGAATCTGACATATTACATGCACATGTTTATGATCGTATAACTACTTTCATCGCAACCCTAGTTTTGTATCTGTCTTGCAGGTTATTCCAACAGAAGATTAGGAGTTCTTTGACGAATTGGAGCAAGGATCGACATTAAATGGGAAAACAAGGTGAACCTTCTTTTCTCCTCTGTATCCCTACCTTCTCCTAATTAAAGCAGTTATTTTATTTGGTTTTTGTGTGTTTGTCACCGTGGGGAGACAATTTTCTCTTTCAGTTGGTCTTGCTCCATTGTGATTACGACTCGTGATCGTAGGGGAAAAATACCTTAATCAGAGGGATGTCACAACCTTGTGAAGAAGTAGTGGGAATATATGCATATAGGCTATTCATGACTCCAAGAAGGCTGATGAACATTGTACTGAGAAAAGTGTACTAGGCCTGGGCGGCTGTATGTGCCACACTTTATGTTTCATACGTCCTCTGTAATGCTTGATGATCCTGATTTTCCTTTTGATATTGCTCACGTGTCTGGTTATGAATTGCGACATCTACCTGATGATGGATTTGTAACTGTGCATGATCTTGGCACAATCATTCATTGTGCTCCCTTAGAGATCAGTTTGGTAGCACAATATTGTATCATGGGAGTTGGAATTGGTGCCAGCGGGATACCACCACAATTGGCATCTACTATACGTAATGTTGGAGAGTCCACTCTAAGGACCCGGGTGGAGGCATTGGAATTTATCGACAAAGATGGTTGATATTACACATAGCCTCTAAATGCACTTATTGTTGTAGCAACGATTGGCATTTTAAGATATCTATTAATGTGGCGATGCCTGGCGCCATCTCGACGAGACCCTACTATGTGGAGGGAATGGTGCTACAGATGGATGGGTTAGTCCACTATTTCTTTGCCCCGATCAGGGTGGATTGTGCTTGCGACTGCAGGAGATGGGGATCCCAAGAGCGCTTGCTAGTCGAATTAGCATTGGAATCCCCTCTTTGGGGGACTGCTCATTGTTCTTGCTTCCACACAAATTCAACCTTCTTTTGGTCCTAATTGCACTTAGTTCACATTTCTAGAGTACTAATGGTTGGAGATGAGCGGGACATTTGACCATGCCTTGTTGAATGTATTCTTCCATAATGCAGAATGGGAGGCGTGCCATGCCATTGCAATGCCCTCATCATTAGAGGGGTAGATGAACACATTATGGAAAGTACATTCAAATAAAAGGTAGCCATCATAACTGTCCACGAGGGCGCACAATATGAGCTCTTGATAAGTAGTTGCTTGGATTTGTTTTTGGTACCAAATCTGATACAACTCATTGTTGGACTCTTGGGAACAAGGATCCTTTCTCTCATGCAGTCGCAAAAAATATAGGAGGTGTGTTGGGGGTAAATGTCATTGTCTTTTGGGTCATTCAGATGTACAATATTCTAGCAGTCCCATCAATATATAAATGATCGATTACTGTGAATACATGAGAGAAAGGATCCTTGTGCCCAAGAGTCCAATGATGAGATTTTTCAGAGTTAGTACCAACAACTAATCCATTAAACTAATATAGGATTGATCCATGAATTGTATCAATCCTTGTGCATTAATGGAACATGATGACTGGTTTTACCACCAAACTTTCAAAATATCCGAGGAGTTCGTAGCATTTATTGTTAAAGGCCATGTTAATGATTGTTTCCTTCAGGAACCATATGATAAAGATGTCAATGTTCTTAATCTGGGAGAATACTGGGACCATAGAGCCTTTATTGTGATAGGGACATCTATGTACATGTGCATATGTGGTTTGTCGGGGCCGCTGTGCATGTTCCATGCACACCCTCACGTGGGTTCCCCTTGGTTACTTAATCGCAACAACCCCTGGTGGGCCCTAGTGCCTATTTACCCATATCCATCCTACCTATTTTTTCCATTGAGAATACCTGACTATTCTATTATGACGAGTTTCGTCTATTTTCTCAATGGGGTTAGTTGTGGTAGGATGAGCTAATGTTATTTCTTCTGCCACATGATTTGTAGTGAAATCCATTTATTGCGCATGTGACTCCTTGATATGTGTCATGGAAAACCCAGGTTTCGAGAGGGGATACTTGTTTTTGAGTGGTCCATGCAGGCTCTCTAAGTGTCTGTGGCGCGTCTGTTGCTAATGCGTGGCTATCCACCACCATTCACAAGAACACATGTAGTGATGAATATCCATATCAAGTATGAATATTTCCCACATGGATGCCGAGATAACTATCCACCCACGATAATGTTCCCAATGCATGACCCACCATCGTGCATAAATTCCTACAAGCGTTGTGTCAGTGATCGAGCCCTGTGATGTTCAAGAATAAGTGAATCTACCAGTTCCAAGCCATCGTATTGATAGGATCAAAATTATTCCTCACACACCTCCTTGTGGAGACCTCATACAACTTATGTTGCCACCTTTCCATGGAATCCTCACAATTAGTGTCATAAGACTTAAAACTTCTCCAACTTAATTCTCCATCTACAATGGGGTTGATGTAATCCTCCATACACCCTGTGAGTTTAGTAGATGTTTTCAATAGCTGAGTTCCACACATCCTCATCCATTGAATCATTGTATCTACTTCCTTCATATGGATACAAAGGTGAGACCACGTGCATGGTATCAATTTCAAAGGACATCTGCCTCTTCTTCAAATTCAAAACTACATTATTGTAAAAGGCCCATTTAATTCCCAACAATGCAGGGTATGGGTTAGAGTCATCCATAATCTCTATGACCTTAAAGTCAACTTTTTTTTTTACCCCCTTCTATATTTACTTCCACTCACTCCAATAAACCTATGGGGTATATCTTGTATTAGTTTTCCAACTGCAACTAGATGGGAGACCAGACCAATTTTGGTTTTCCCATCACCTCCCAAGACTTCTTTGGTAAAATATTCATGTCGGAACCTAGATCCAACATGAATCCATCCATGTCATAGACACCAAGCTCCGTTGTCATATTGAATTCACGTCGCATGTACTTTTTCTTACTAATGTGGCATAGATCTCTTTCTGGTAGAGGATCTGATATGGTTTCCTCCACTCCTTGTTCCCTCATGCACGTGGCTAACATCTATTTCAACTTCTTTGCAACATCAAGATCATTGAGTAGTCACAAATAACATCATAAGAAAGTACTTACTTGGTCTTCGATATATGCTTTGTGACCCAAGTCGAGCAACACTTATTCATGCACCGTGCGATGTAACTCCTCCAAGAGTTATTATTCATGCACTATATACTCAATGCATTGCAACTCATCCTGTATGTGATCTTCTTCCAATGACCATTGCATCGCGCGTTGTATTTCCTTGTGCATGCAAGCTTCCTCCAAATATATTTGCATCACACATTGCAACTCTTCTTAGGCTTGTGCCTCTTCTAGTGACCTCTATGTCACCCTCTATGCTTCTTCTTGGATCCGAGCCTCCTCCAATGATCTCATTGTCACCCGTTGCACTTCTTCATGGATCTGAGCCTCCTCGAGTGATATTTGTGTTACACACTGCAACTCTTCACACACTCGTTCTTCTTCAATATCCTTATATGCATCACACATGAAATTATTTTGTTGGGAAACGTCAAACTTAGGAGGGGGATTCACTTCATTTGTAATCATCCCCACCGAATTCTAACCTGAGTCCTCACTATGATCAAATTATTCTCCTATCTTCACTCCTCTTTGAGTTACTACCCGAACATCGAATTCTTCAACTTTATTTTTATTTTTGTGCGGCTCCGCATGTGCCATATTTCAATGCATATTCTTTTCTTCCCACTTCTTCACTAAGTCAGGACAATCTTCTGTGACATGTTTGAGACTGTAGAAATATGCACAAAGCACACGTGGTTTTTTACAAAGCCTTGATACATGACCAGTTTCTCCACAATTGAAACAAGTGGGAGGTATGCCTCCTCCTCCACCATATCCTCAGCCACAACCACACCCATATCCTCCTATGATACCTCCTTGGTATCCTCCATGATCACCACCCTTATATTATTCCTATACCCAAAATGCATTGTAGGTATTGTCTTGCATCAGTTGGAGTGGTCAACGATTATTGACATTGTGTCCCACAGATTTATAGAACTTGCAGAATGAAGTATGTCACATCTTTTGATACTTCTGCAAAGTTAGGCAGCGGGGTGGTACATGGCCCCACTATTGGCATATCTCGCACCATTCTTTTTTGTTTAGTTGGGAATGGACTCGACGCACCTGTCAACACATAATTTAGAAGTACAAAGAACTCATCCCTGCAATTCCCCTCAGCACGACATGTGGTACACCAAACATGCTCACACATGATTTTCATCTTTTCCATATCTTGCAACTGGATCGACAGGTTGGCTAATTGAAACTACACCTGTGCCAATCCTACTGATGTCTCTGCCCCTCTTGATGTAGCTTATAGGTGCATTGCAATTTATATGGCCTCTTCTTGAGTCGTCACCTTCTGTTGGGTGAGCGAGACTTGGATATGGGGAAGAAACCCTGCAATAAAACACTCTTTGTGTTGCACGTCATGGATTTGGAACATCATCCTATCTAATAAAATCTTGAACTGCTTATCATAATCCCACATGGTTTCTCCTTATTGTTTCTTAATCTCCTTGATCTTAGTGATACACTGAGATTCAGACTTGGGATTTTGGAATTCCTTTAGTAATTACATTTTGATCTCCATCAGGGATCTCATCTATCCCATTGGCATAGTGGCCTTATACTTCATGTACCATGTCAAGGCTCTACCCATGCACATGGTTTCCAATTGTGCGAATTTCTGCTTTGTTTGTGATCCTCTTCACAAACCATATATCTTCACATGTGAACCAATGTTGTTCCATGTCATCTTTACCTGTTCTGTGGAACACAGGTAGCCTTAAGGTGTTATCCTGATTTTTCATTGTCACTCTCAAACCAACTCCTCTGATTTGATGAATGGTTTACAAAATCCTTGCTTTTGATACTCCTCTAGTTGAAGTGGCATCGACTTCGCCTTCTTCTTCACTCCTCTCTTCTCTTCTATTTTATTCTACTCCGTCTCCTACTCTGATCACTTCACTGTTTGTTGTTCTTTGTTCTTGATTACAAACATGCAAGAGGGATGGTTAAAGGTGGGTAAATCCATCTCCTTCTGACATTTCTTGTGAGGGGACCCAGAGAGTTTCCTACTTGCATCCATGCAATACCATCTACAATTTTCTATTCTTCTCCCCCACCACTAGGGTATCCTCCATCTTCCTCTTCTTCTCCCACGCATCTACTCCATGCCTCATCTTCTTTCAAGGTTTCTCCACTCCGAAACAACCAAGGGGTTTGAAATTCATCACCTCGGCCCCTTGGACCACCACTAATACTATTATTGGTATCCCCACTGGAAACCCTACTCTCGACAACATGTCTCTTCACAGGCCTACCTATGCCTATGCTCCACTCTGATACAATGCCTATTTCTTCACTTCCTGCCGGTGTGATTTATTTTCTCTTCATCCTGGGCCTGACCCCTCATCGTGTGCCCCTTGCTCTTTGTTTTTCACTTGTCTACTCTACTTTTATTCTTAGCTCAAATCTTCTTGCATATCTCTCAACTCTCTCTCTTCTCTAATCTTCTTGGTCCATCCCATTCCTCACCTCATCTCAACAATTTATGGATCCTCCTTAATGGATCCATTTCCTCTCTCAATTTTCTCCATCCTTGCAACCCCTCCAAGCACCAGGGGAGTTTACTCATCCATTCTATTGGGATCCATGCGCATCATCCATTTCTCTACGAAAAACATCTTTATCAAGAATGGAATCTCTTCTTGCATTCATTTCCTCAGATGTTCTGCAAAATTTCTCTCGACCTTGTTGAAAGAATCAATGTATTGCACAAAAAAATCAATAATATAACCCTCTTTTACTTGAGAAAACTAGAATTCAATGGCTTGAGTCCACTTATTTTCCAACACTTTCAATCTATCAAGTGTGGCTTGATCCCAAACCACTAGTTCTAAAGGCCACAAGGTAGAATTGGTCACAATTTTCCTTTTCAGCCATTCATATAGAAGACAAGGAAATTCAACAAAGAAAAACTCATGCATATCAATGTAGATATACTTATCTTTCCATTGCTTCACATTCACTCTCATGCCTTTATTTTCTCGTTGTGAAAAATCATGCTCCTTTGCAGTTAGCCAGTCTTGAGTTTCTCAAACTCCAATGCTACCATCACAACTACAAATATCCAACTAGACGAATCAGAGGAGATTGAGGAGGGGGAGCACCTCTTCCATTCATAGATGTGGGTGAAGGAGAACCCACTACATTTCATTATTGACAGTGGGAGCCAGAAAAACCTAATCTCAACCAAGGTCATTGAGATGTTGAAGCTACCGACGATGCCACACCCCCCACCATACACCATTGGTTAGCTGAGCCAGGGATGAGACTTTCACGTCAGCCAACAGTGCCACCTATCTATAACATCAATCCCTTCAAAGATAAGTTATCGTATGATGATTCCCCACTTAAAGTCCATGATGTTATTTTAGAACAACCGTATATGTGGAAACACCATGTTGTTTATGAGTCTTGACCCCATAGTATCATTGTTACTCTAGGGGGTTATCTCTATAGGATACTATAGGTAGTTATGACTATTTCCATTTCATTGATATTGGAAAAACAATGTCACAAAGTAATCTCTCAGACCACAAAGTTTTCCGTTTTCAAAATTCTCTTAAAAGGTGAACAAAAGGTCATTGCGATCACAACAAACTCGATCCAAGACCTTTCTATAAAATAGAAGCAGGTTGAAAAGATTGTAGAGGATCACAAAGATATTTTTTCACATACGGGGGTGCCTCTGCATTGTCAAGTCAAGCATTCCATTGACTTGGTGCCCATAGCTCCCTTACTGTATCTATAAATGCTCTCTTCTAGAGAATGAATGTCTTCCATATGTTTAGTAGAGCTATAATAGAGCCCTTCATAGCTCTATTGGCCACGACCCTTTTCAGGTGTTCTTGGGGTTCTATCCATTAGCCCCCATTGATACAACTCTTCTTGTTGCATCTTCACCAATATATTCCTCCCACACTCAAACCAAGGAAGATAATGCAACTATATTTGTTGTATGGATCCAACACCTCCAACAACATGTTCATGACATCCTTCAATAGGCTAATTCCAAGTACAAGCAAGACAACTACTTCAATAAGGCAAGTGGCTCACCAAGATTCATATTCAAAAAAATCTTCCCCATATCCCAAGGGAACTTGACACGAAGGGTATCATTGCTTCCTAAGGGGGGAGGACTAATCCAAGTGGATCTATAATCCAAAATTAGTGCTTAAAAAATACTAATTCAAATTCATTTAAACAACTTCTCAATTTCCTGTATTTACATAAAGAAAATTGACTTTCATGAATTTAAAATTCAATATTTAAATACTGTAAAAAAACATCGAAAACATAGACAATACTCCACCAATTGATAATTGAGTTCACCTTTCCTAGGATACATCAGTGGGTTTGCTTCAATCCATGAACATGCTTTATTGATTCTCCTTCAAAGAGGGATTTTCTTTTAAGGAGGACTAATGAATTCTCAAGAAAGCTTTCAACTTGCTATCTCTCCTTTACAAAAGGGAAAATGAATTCACCAACGAAGCCTACAACTTTCTATATTTCCTTTACAAAGGACTAATGAATAAAAAATCCTCTTCTTCCTTCTCCAAAAAAGTTTAAATAGTTCTTCATTTGAGAACCACCTCAATATATTAACGAGAGAAAATCTCTTAAGATCCCATAAATTAGGATTTGGGCACCAATTAAGGGATTGGTTTAAGAAAACATCTCAATCGGCCCGTGAAGTTCTCAACCTTCTATGAGACTCTCATCTTTCCCCTGAGGTTAGGAAATTTGAATCCTACATAGCTTTTTCACTCATTAGTTTTCTTTTACAATGAAAAATACAATAATACATGAGAACCTAAGCTCAAAACAAGTATTAATCATTTAATTTTATATATTTTTTTCATTTATCCCCAAAGATCAATGAGCCATATATTTCGTATACGAAGTGTTTATATTATGGTAGCCGCGGGAGGTATTAACCTCCACTTGTAACCTTTGATGAGACTAGAATATTTCAGGAAGAAAGAGAAACCCTAAAGCCTTGGACATAATGATCCAGAATGATCTTTTAACGACAATGGTTGAGTTTTAAAAACATGTGTTTATTAACCAATTAGGAAACTTATGAAAGAGGAAGACTTAATGATGAAACATGGCATCCATAAAGTAATATACAGATTTGGAAATAAGCATGGAGAAACAAAAAACCATAACAACAAAAGTTGATAATGGAGTTTGACAATCTCGCCTACATATCTGGGCCTTTGTCTCAGTGGGTGAGACTTTCTTATTTCTGTTCAAAGATTCAAAAGTACATCACAAAAGTTCCAAATGGATTACAAACTGATCTGGTCGTGTTCTTCCAGATCTCAAGAACCCATCACAACTGACGACACTGAAAACAAATGAACGAAGCTCCCAGAAATGGCCCACAAAGGTGCTCTCCTCAATGGCTTCCCTGCATAAAAATGGCTTTAGCTCTTCAATTATTCAAAATTTCCCTATTATGAACCTCCTTCCATGGCTTCAAGAACCTTTGGTTTATATAGACTTGAAGTTGGCAACAAAATCCCAACTTCTCCCCAAGATATGGCCTCAAAAAGGGCCCAAGATCCTCCAAAAATGGATTAAATATCCCAAAACTGGTTAAAAATCCATTAAAATATTTTAATATAGTCACAAAACCTACTTTTGGGAAAATATAGGGTGCAACCCCTGATTTCCCAGGCTCCTAGTCATGTGGGCGCCCTCCATGTGGCCCTGGACTAGCGCGCTGGTCCTTAGCCCCCCGATCTCGGGCCCTGGTCATATGTTGCAAGGCCATATGCCACAGACTTAAGCTTCATGCACCCCATACCATTGTAGTACCCTGGTTGCTAGCCTATGGTTATGCACCTTGGTCAGCGGGATAGCCCCGATCGAGCACTAACCCCTCAAATTCGCGCGGAGCTTTAAACCAAGGTCATGTGGTAGTGGTCTTGTGCTAGGATAGAACCGCGACTAAAGAACAACAAGGCTAAATCCATATATACTCACCCATAGTATAACACAAGGGTCATATGGTATGGTTTCAAGTGTGTGCACCGGGGGCTGGGGCTAAGCCCCAACCCTTTAATCCACCCATTTTACATTATGGTAAATTTATATATAAACTTTGCGCTATAGTTATCAAGCACCAATGCGGGCGGGTTGGTAGCCCGGCCCTGCCAAACCTTTCCGCCGCTCAGACCGAAGGTCACAGGTTCAATTCCCATTGAGTCCATAAATTTTTCCAAACCAATCAGCCAATGGAGGGGTTCCATGTGGCATCCCAACACTGGGTCACGGAGCACCATGCTATTCGCCCACAAAGATGCCACATATCCAAACACGATTCATCCACATCTGCCACATGTCTGCCCTATCAACGTGCCAATGCACCCTACCACGTCACCTGTATGACCATATAGCCTGTACAGGCAGCTGCCACGTTAGCACTGTAAGGACTGTACCGACTGCACAACCATCATTGTTTTTGCATGTTTGGTGAAACGAATAGACCGCAATATCTTGATCATACGAAGTCTATTTAAGCCCATTCAAGTTGCACTGGGTTCGTATCGACAAGGCCTTCGTACACGTCCATTTTGAAGCCATTATGATCACTTTGATTTTTAGGCCCTCCTAGACCCATTTTTATTTCTGGATCCATCTGGATCACACCTCCCCACTAAAGACCTTTTAGTCCTCCAAAAGGATACTAACCAGTCATCAAGAGCGGGATTGAACACCCCACTTGTTATCTATCTTTAAACTTTGTTTTGTGCACTTGTCTCATCAAGATCAACTATAATACAACCATGATAACTGACAACATATTGTTAGCCACTTGTACTCTGTCACATCTTATTGAAGCCACTATCATCCATGTTCACAACATTACTAATGATAACATAAAAAATATGACTACAAATGAGCTAATATGTTTGTAATACTTGCACGATATTAGTTCATCTTGAAGCAAAGTGTGATTGATCTTCCATTCTACAATCATCTCTTGTTCTTGCTTAAGATCAATTACTTGATTTGAAACAATTATAGGTGTGTTTCTTGCATGAGCTTCCTTTCTTAATTGTTCCATTGTTTGAAGAGATTGATTTGCTTTTAAGTGATGAGCATGTACAACATATTCCTTTCCTGCTTTGATTAAGTGATATTGATTATGTTCCTTGTAGAAGATTTCCTTGTGATCATACAAATAAGGACTGTCTAAGACCATTCCACATTCATTGAGTGGCACGACATCACATGTTACCTCATCCATAAACTTATATGAAATTGCAAACTTTAATGTGCATTTCTTTGTTATGTGCAATTTATGATTGTTGCTTATCCATTTAAGTGAGTAAGGTTTATGATGCATCTGAGTGTGTAATCCCAATTGTTTAACCACTTCCTCTGAAATCAAGTTAGATTGAGATCCACTATCTATCAATGAGTCGACCTTAGTATGCCTCATTTGTTAAGGTTTAAGATATTATTAGGTTTCTTTTCAATTCACTATATAACCATAGCACAGATAGGATCACTGAGAAATACACAATCACAAGAGACACATCATTTATCCAAGGAAACCCTCATGGGGGAGAAAACCCAACAAAAACTTCCTTAATGTAGATAGCCAATACAATGCCAAGAGAATGAACCAAACAATACAAAAAGTCCTCTCCCAAGTATGCGTCTCTCTCTCTCTTCCTTCTTCTCCAACTGCAGCTCCAAACTTGCGCTCTGATGAACAAGTGAGTGAGTGAACAAATGAGGCACTAGCCTCCTTTATTTATACAAATTGGCAGGTGCTAAAAGGACGTGCCTTTTCACTGGCAGGGCCAACTTCTCCTTTTGGGTGGTTATAACCACTTTAATTAATTCTGGGGGCCGATTTATTATTATGCATATTACAATTATGGTTTGATCAATCTGCAAAAGGGGATTTGGCCATTTACAATGCTCGAAATGATCAATCCACAAAAGGGGATTGATCTAATGAATAATACATCAATAATAAAATAGAATACTCTTTGCAATGACAATATTTCAACACTCCCCCTTAATAACAAGGGTATTCTACAACATCATCAGGAAAGAGAGAGGGAAACATCATCAACAACATCTTGGAACACTAACTGACATATCTATAAATCATCGGAAGTTTTTCTCATCATCATCGTTCACAACATGAAGCTGGAGTAGCATCATCATCCTCATCGACATGAGGATAATGTAACATCATCATCATATTTAGCATGAGGCTAAAGTAATGTCATCATATTCTTTAGCATGAGGCTAAAGTAACATCATCATCATCTTTAGCGTGAGGCTAAAGTAATATCACCATCTTCTTTAGCATGAGGCTAAAGTAACATCATCATCATCTTTATCATGAGGCTAAAGTAATATCATCATCTTCTTTAGCATGAGTATAAAGTAACATCATCATCTTCAGAAAGATGAAATAACATCATCATCATCATCATCATCTTCAACAAAGCTAAACTGGCATCATCACCATCATCTTCAACAAGAATATGAAGTGGTATCATCATCATCATCTTCAACAAGAAGTTGAAGTGTCATCATCATCATCTGCATCAAAATGGATTAGTATAACACTAATACATCATCATCATCATCAATAACAACACAAGGTCAATACAACATCAACAACAACAATATCACAACACGAAGGCTGGATCAACATCAACATCAACAATATCACAACACGAAGGCTGGAGAAACATCAACATCAACAGTATCATAGCATGGAGGCTAGAGAAACATCAACATCAACACTAGGCTGAGAGTCTTCAACATGAATCTGGCTACACAATATCATCAACATGAAGCTGACATCACAATACAAGACTGGCAACACAATATCATCAACATGAAGTTGGCATCACAGTACAAGACTGGAAACACAATATCATCAACATGAAGTTGGCATCACAGTATGATATTGGCAACACAATATCATCAACATGAAGCTGGCATCATAATACGAGACTGGAAACACAATATCATTAGCATGAAGTTGGCATTATAGTACGAGACGGGCAACACAATATCATCAACATGAAGCTGGCATCACAACACGAGGTTGGTAACACATCATCATAACACGAGGCTGACGCACATCATCATAGCACGAGGCTGGCACACATCATCACATCATGAGGCTAGCACATATCATCATAGCATGAGGTTGGCACATATCATCATAGAATGAGGTTGACACATCATCATCACATCACAAGGCTAGCACAAATCATCATAGCATGAGGCTGGCACACATCATCATAACACGAGGCTGACACACATCATCACAACACGAGGGCTGGAACACATCAACAACTTGTTCATTCATGCTAACATACTAGAGCTTTATGTCTCCTCTCTAAAACATATCACGAATGAAGTGATACCGGATATCTATGTGCTTCGACTCATCATGGAATGCATGGTTCTTCATCATCTTTATACAACTTGGTTATCACATAACATCATGGTGGCTTCCATCTCTAGATCAAATAGATCTGTCAACAACATCTAAAGCTATATGGATTTACAATTGGCGGAACATGCAACAATGTATTCCACTTCTGCTGTGATGAGAGAAATACTTGATTGCTTCCTACTCTGCCGTGAATTCATGGATGACCTTAGACTAAAACAACATCCTAAAGTGCTCTTTCTATCAGAAACACTTCCAGCTCAATATGGATCAATGTAACCACTCAATATGAGGTCATGATCTCTAGTATAATAGAGACCAAATCCAACATACCCTTAAGGTATCTCATCATATGTTTTGCAACAACAATGTGAACATGTTTGGGTTCTACCAAATACTGACTCAAGGCAAAACATATATCTAGACTGGTATTCGTCATATTTATCACTGAACCAATAATCTATCTGTACAAAGTAGCATCAACCAAATTTAACGAGGTATCTACCAGGAGCTTCAACTTTGTTTCCATGGGTGTGTACATGGATTTACATTTCAACATGTCAACCCTCTTCATTTTAGCTGCATACTTCCCTTAGTTAAGGAAGATCTTCTTTGTGCTCTGCCAAACTTCAATACCTAAGGGATAATGCATTTAGGTCTTCCATCAAGCTTTGTAGTGAGCTTCTTCTACAATCTGTGATGATATTTTCTTCATCTTTTCAATAATACATCATCTACATATAGTAGTAACATCACTGGCTCATCATTCATAACCTTGAGATAAAGGTTAGAATCAACTTTACTCTTGGTAAAGCCCAATATCGTCAGAAGACTATCAATTCTTCCATACCAAGCTCTAGGAGCTTGCTTCAACACATACAGAGTTTCCTTCAACTGGCATACATGAGTCTTTCTATATTCAATCTTCAAATCAATTTTTTCACATCACTTTGTACCAATCTGGTACACTTGCTCTGCTGCAACTCAATCTTCACAATCATGTGCAAGATCTATGTGCTCTTTGCAAAGCACTATCTATCCCACTGCTTGAGAGTATGTCCTCTCCTCGTTCTGCAACTGTTCCTTCTGGAACTGGGACTCCGTACCTGCACCTACTCTAAAGATGAGAATGGTTGCTTCATTCACTGTGACTACTGAAATATGGGAGTAACTCTTCTACTTCATCATGGCAACAACTTCATTTGAAACTGAGAGTGGCTCAATAAATGATACTGAAGATAGCTCTTCTTCTTTCATGGGGGGTAACACTATCTTTTATTGTAGTCATGTCTCCATGACCCAACTAATTTAATGCACCAATCACCACTCAATTTTAATATGGGGATTGATCCCCTTGCATATCATACTATATGTGAATCATGGTTGTTCTGGTCGTCTTCATAAATACTGGAACTATTTCTTGAATAAGTGTCTCATCATAGTATTCTCCCTTTTGCTGGGAGAATCCTTTTGACACACATAAGAATTTGTACATCTGCAACATGCTTGATCTATATAGATCAATCTTGGAAGTCAATACTGACTTCTCTTCTAGTCTCATGGAAGAATCCATATCCTAGTCTTTCTGATTGGCTTCTTTCTCTGTTATTGAAAACAAGGAATCTTCCCATGAGATTTCATATCTCCTAGAAGTTTCTAAAGCTACGTTATAGTCTTCTCACGACATCTGTCTCCCAGTCCTGGAAGTTGTCTCTTCATTTGATCCTTTATGAGATCAGGCTTACTCTCAATTTCTTCTATGTCTATATGGACTTCATCATCTCTTATAGGGTATACTTGGTGTTGAATACCAAGTCTAAATATGAAACACAAAGTCAGGCTTCAAATGAGTTTTTCTTCCCATCAAGGTGGCTTCATTAATCTTTGAACAATTCTGCTGTGAGTTCTTGTTCTAATGTTCGGTCATCTTTGGAGCCTTCTTCTCCTTTCAATCAATATTCATATGAGATACTCTGAATCTCAAAAGATAGCTTCTTCTTCATCTTATTTGGTACATGAGTGTATATGGTCATGTACATGGTCTGGTTCATATCTCATCTAATATGTTTTCTTCTGCAACCTTCACTATAACTTCCTCAAGGTTATCACCCGTTACCTGAAACAAGGTAAAAAGAACAACAAGAAAGAATAATATTCTTTTGATAATAGTAGATAAAGAAAAGACACAAATAATCATCACAGTAGCTCCTTTAGAGATATCACTTCTGACCTGTCTGAAGCAAAGATCAATGGTAAGAAATACAATACGAAATGAGGTCAACACTATTCTAGTGTTGTGATCAAACATTTCTTCATGGTAACATGGAATCAACATAGGAATTTTCTCTGAGAGGATATGTTAGTTGTATCTCTTACATTAAACATTTATCTCAATATGCTCACATGCTACCAAGTATAATACTTTTCAAATCCTG